>PKRV01003346.1:320923-414965 GCA_003709505.1 Hyphantria cunea
CCCCCCCATCCGCTTCACAAGCCAGCCGCGAGGGGGCGACATTATGCGTGTGCCGTACGTCGCCTAAATTGAGTTTTTCCATCAGACGTCGGAGCCCGCTTCAGTTGCGGGCAGGCGCTGGGAGGGTTCCGGATGGCGTAAGAAAGCGGTTCCCGGATCTCTGCCGTCTCAGGCACAGAGTGGCACACCGTGTGGTTTTAGTCGATTCAATTCCGACACACCGCCCCGCAAACCTCGGTGGGGTGAAGGCCTGAGGGGGTATCCACTCGTTAAAAAAAATGAAAACAAGTGTCAGCCTAGTTTGAGGTGCACAATGCTTCGCACTAACCTCATTCTTATTCTATATTCAGCTATATATAGATTTCTGCCAGTGTTCCAGGCTTAATGGATTATATTTCTTTATATCATAGTACTGGCAAGTAACTGGATACTGCATTTTTATTGCAAAGTAAGGATAAAATACTTACTAGTTGTGAATGTCAGTATAGCTTTGTTTTCTTTAAGTTTTACATTATTTATGCAAAAACGGTTTCATAATACTCCAACGATACAAGGAAAACATATCATAAATGAAAGTAGGGTTTTAATGGACAGACATACTTTTTTCCCGAACAGTTTTGTTATACAGCGTATCATGTCTCCACAACAAGTATGTATTGATTGTCGTTTTATGTGCCTATGCGAAATTATGTAAGTACAACCACAACTGACCCTGTTATAATGGTAATTCATTGTTCACTTGATCTTAATATACTTTCTGGAAGTGTACATAATGTTGGAGATAAACAACTTTTTTACTGCTTCTAAATAATAGCGCTTCTTTTTCTATTACAATAAACGTTTTAATCCAGGCCAAATGTTGCTAAGCCATAAATCTTTACAATATTCACTGCCTGTATTCCCTCCAGACTAATTGAGGACATAAGGATAAAGAGCATATTGTGGCAGTCGCCAAAATATTGAACAATATTGTAGTTTCTAGTCTATCGCTTGTGAAAGGCTGGCTTGGGTAAAGGATTGCCGGCTATAGTTCGTTGAGAATACTCACTGAAGCGTTCTACTAGCTTCCGTTGTGTGAACTCCAAGTCACAAGAATAGCGAATAAAAAACATAAATTGATAGTTTCATTGCAAAGCGTTTTGTAAGTTGTATGCATATACTTGTATTTAGTTGTTTTCATTTCATATTATCTTTATAAAGTATTAAATTATTCCGACTTGAAATGCTTTCACGTAAAACAGTATATAAGTTGTGTTTGACTGCATTGATTTTATAAAGCTAGTTTCTAAGGTATGATCCAATGATATCATATACCTTACCAAAGTTTATCTACTATACTGAATAGTAAGTGCAGAGCTAATAAGAAACACTTATTTAAGCTTTCCGGAGCAGCCACGTAAGTCAATATTACTCAACTATTAAATTAAATTAAATTTGGCAATAGTTTTAAGAATTATATTTACTTGAAGTTAGTAAAATTGTCCTACTTATTTACCAAAAACTTTCCATATATCGCAATAAGCTTACATTTTGTACCACTCACCCCGTTCGATGCCGTGTGCGTAGGTGTCGTCAAGGGATTCGTTTTAAATAGCCTCTGAAGGCATTGTTTGGGAAGCGGGCTTTGTCCGGGCATATTAGAAATACTCTTGTGTTCGCTTCGGTGGCTGTGATCAATGTCGTCTTCAGGAAATACGATTTTAACAGCGAAAACATCGGAATTACAAGTCATCGCAACACACTCCGTTGCCTCGGGCCTAAAGGGTATGTTGTCATACTATTACATATCTTCTAAGGATGTTTTATACAAACAGTGATACATTAAATCCATTTCTAAGGAGTTCTCTTTGTTAAAGATAAATTGTAGCATTTTTTTTTGGTATTGAAGTGAATGGGTTTAAACACTGTTTGAAAAACCATTATTATTTACTTTTTACGTTTCATTTATCAAAACCTATTTATAGAGCTTTTATAAAAGATAGTGGATTCTACTCGCAAAATTTCTCGAAATATCCTTGGGATAATTTTCAAAGATGCTGAAGGTGGCCCATCCTTTTCTTTCTTCGTTATCATTGAAGAGAGATCTTCGTTATCGCTGACTATTAATACAAACATTTTGGACATATCGGTCGTATGTCGTTAGTAGTGGTGCTTAGTAAGAGTATAGAACTTGTTACAATCGTTAAAAGCTGGCTCCCTTAACTTATTGTAATAAGTTTGTTTAATATACATATGTATATTGATTGAAATATGAGAGTTTGAATAAATGATTCGGACAACAACGACATCTAGTCCCAAACTAAGCAGAGCTTGTATTATGGATACTAGACAACTGATATAAATGCATAAATACTTTATTTTTTAATATATACATACTATACATAGAAAACACTCAAACTCCGACACAAATGTTTGCAGATCATACAAACATTTGGTCCAACCCTGCAATCGAACTCGAGAACAACAGTCGCATATCTCATTATCTGAAATTCTGAATTGTAAAAACAGTTCAGATAATGAGAGTCTTTAGAGTCTTAAGTTTATCCAAGTTCAGCCAAAGTATTAATTTAAAATTGCTATTGTGTCCTAGTGACTATATTTTAGACTTTTAGACTATTCTCATAACTTAGTATTTTCTATACATCATTTAGAAATTTTAATTAATTTTTTTTAATAGACCTTATTTTTCACCAGGCCTTCGAAACGTGCTGTTGCCCACTATCCAACCTCACTCAATACAAAAAAACGCTGCGAATAAAAGCAATGAAGAGTTATAACTCATTATGTGAAGGGCGAAGGGTTCGCGGCAGGTATGTCCGTATGGCGCGATCAGCCCTTCATAATTTAGAAAAAGATCCATTTATTAAACTAGAGCCCTTAGTAATTATTGGACTCTATTTCGACATATTCGCTATCGCTACCTGCCGGCAATTTGCCATTCGGCCCTTTGTCTGGCAGTGTGGCGCCCTAAAGGGTTCTAATTTTAAATGCAGCGTGTAACCATTCCAGCTTTTATTCGTAAATTTCTCTTTAGCGGTGGTTACTTCGCTGGACGCAATATGGCATGTTTTTTTGTCGCGAGCAAGGGTAAGCAATTAACCGGCTACAACACTGGCATTGTTCAGTTTTTGCGGTTGATCGGTGATAAAGTATTTGAACGAGTTCAATATACTCGAAATTGTTGTGTTTAGTTTACAGAATTAGTCAGTAATTACGTTTAAATATTTTAGTTCAACAATTATTTACCTCTGTTTTTTTACAATATGATGAATGAAGAATTTAATTGTGACATTTGTTATTTTATAAAAATAGTTGATAAGGTGCGATTAGTGTCGTGTATATGTCTTGTGTTTGTTTACTTATTGTTAAATGTAAATATTCTAAAAAGAATTGACAACTGGCCTTACAAATAGTGTTATTATCACTACTGTTTAATCTTAAATGTTGTTTTTGATGATTTTAATTTCCAGAACGCGGAAATATTTTTTTTTTTCTAATTAAAATGTTCTAATTTCAGAAAGACGGTCGGAATTATTTTTGTAGTCTACCACTAGCTGTGTTGAATGTTTCATTGTTATTAAGAGCAATTTCACCTTTTCGCTCCTTTTGAGAGAATGGGTCATTCTCTCAAAAGTATCACATTTACACTACACTTCTTCATATAGCAACAGAAAAAACAGTTATTAGCCAAAACACAAACACACATTTAAAAACAAAAAACACAAAAACTGATAGCAACAAAAAAGGTATTTAACTAAAAGGCTCGTGTTCTGTGGCTCCTAAAAGTAACCAACTGTGCCTGTTAGTATTTTGAGCTTTAAACCTAAAGTTTAGTGTAGTATCTCCTAATGCACAGTTGTGTTACTATAAACATACATCTTTACAAGATTCTGGAATATTTTAGCAGTACTACGTTTAAATGTTTGAATTTAAACATTGGAATACACTCCCTTACTGCTGCAGATATGTGTAGTATTATAGACTCTTCTCTATTAGGTATTGGTTCAAGTTTGGTTAACAAATATACAAACATTTGCCTTTTAACAACACCAAAGTAAAATTGTAGGCAAGAGCAACTCCCTTCGGTGTTGCATTTTCAAAATACCTGCGTCTAATAAATTTGGTGTTATACTGTCTCGTCGTAGAACATTAATGCAGTAACGTGCACATACGTTCTCCATTCTTTGTACCAAACCAGACGTTTGAGCTAAAGCCTAGAACTATACATTGTATTTTTTTATTTGCCTGCCAAAGTGACTCTGCTCTACCTGATGGCAAGCATAAGCAGAGTCCAAGAGATTGCGAATGCAGACAATGCAACAATGCAGCATGGTGAGCCACAACAAGGCGGCTTAGTGATGCTTCTGCATCATTGGGCCTCCGGTCTCGTACTCACCAACGAAACAAGACATCACGAATGCTGACATTTTACGTTCATCTTTTGTGCGAGGGTAGTCCCACCCCGGTCGAAATTAGCGTGGCTCTACTACATAAGCGTAATTAAACCTTAATAACACAAGCGATTGATATATATTGTGTAAGCAAGTCAGTACTTAAATAATTCTATTCAGCTGGTTTAACAGATTCATGCTATGTAAGAGATATAGTGTTCGAACTTAAGATACTAACTAACCATTCCTTAGTTTGTATTTGCACGTCTAAATTAGGTACCTATACTTTTAGCTTGTTCCATGAAATTAATAATCATAGATTTAGTCATATTCGAAATGAGTAACAGTAAATTATTTGAAGAGAATTAATAAAAATATATTGTTGTGAGCTAATAATAATTAAAGAAATATGTTGATAGATGTATATTCTGCATAGTGTTTGGAGGGTACATTACTAGTGTATTAGTCAAAGAGTAACTGGATAAAAAATAATTGCTGTTCTGGTGAAAATATAAAAAAAAATTGGAAATAACAAATCTCGTTCTTGTTGTTACTGCGGTTCGTGAGTAGAAATGGTATCCAAAGATTTCTTATGACGTCTCTTGAATTGAATTTTCATTATGCATGCATCGTGCATGGCACTAACTTCGTAGATAAGATTCTTCATCTTTTTTATTTAAATTCTTAAAGAAATAAAGCAGTGACTTTCTTACTTTCGGCTATAGGTATGGTGTCCACTTAGTCAGTTCTCCCTATAAGCTTTTTTAATATCTTGCTCTATATTTAAAATCTACTCGGCGTAGGTCACTCTGCAGCATGATGGACCGATGACTTAAGAAAATAACTGGCAGTAGATATACGCGGACTGTTCAAAGACCAGGATAGTTGGCGCCCCTTGATAAAGGCCTTCGATCGTTAGTGGATTGCGATTATCTAATGCTGGCTTAGCTCCTTGTCCCGAAAAGGTTTCTAATGAAAAATATTTTTCTGTATATGAATATCAACATAAATAAGGAATCTTAGTTTATATAAATATAACATAATCTTAGTGGGATATTAGCGCGGTAAAGTGACACGGTAACGTCCAGCTTCTGCCAGGGTAAACATTGGCGCGGCGTCCATCTCGCCAGTTTGTGTACAAACAGAGATCGAATGAATATAGACGTGTTTACCGAAGCGGATCGCGTTACAACAACAAATAACTACTACAGACTTTATTTCCAACGAGTATATGTATCGATAATCAGCCGATCAAATGGCGGAGATCGCTACCGCCGCTAATGCCATGCAGTTGCTATGACAACGATGCACTCACCCCTACATACATTACATTACACACGAGAGACCATAAAAAAACAGAAAAGCGGAGAACAGAAAACTTATTCGAAGTCACCCCGGTTCCTGTTCGAACGTCCGAGTGTTCCCTTCTTTCAAACATAATTTATGGTTTCGGGGAAATAAACATAAAAAATAGAAAAGGAAAAACGACAGCACGCACGATAAAAAAGCTCGTCGTAAAAGTGCGGGGGGAGCGGGGTGCCGGCCGCGCCGCCCAGTCGGCCGCACGACCGGCGAGCTCGCGGGCGGCAACCCTTCCGCGGCCGCCCTCCGCCCGACCCTCATACCCAGCGCAGTAAAGGGTTACGGCGTCTAACCCTCGTCACCATTGCTATGTATATATGTACTTAGCTATTGATGTACATCCTACTTCCCGAGGTAAATGATTCTGAAGAGTTATGTTATGGGGAAAAAATTCGTTTGGACGAAGTAGTTTTAACTCTTTAAGTAGTTATCTTGATGCTGTGCTGCGAGTATTAACTTAGTGTAGTTTTTCTTCAAAACTAAAACATAAGTACGTGTTGGATTATTAGAAGCTAATTATGTGTATCGAATCATATGTACATGTCAATCTAATGAAGCTTACGATCTAGAATATGTGACGACATTGCCACTCTGATGTCTCACCAATAAATAAATGCTTTCAAGTAAAATTCCCAAGAAATTTATCCATAAAGTTCTGGCAAGGGTGAAGATTGTAGTGGTCAGAGCTATAGTCGGTACGTGAGCACAATGGCGGTGGTGTAGGAAATGTCCTGCGTAACGATTGTTTGATGTAAATGTGGTCACCAAACATCAGCACTGCAACTCTTCTGGCTGACTAGTGTAGCGTAGCTTCCGAACAAACTGACGTATTTTTGGATTTAATACGTATTCGTATTTGGGATGCTGAATATGTCATAAGTAGTATATAAGTTGTAAAAAAGTTTTAAACACATTTGTACTTCTAAATTAGTAGTTATAAACAAGACCTTAAAGGACTCAGCATCTCCTAAGTATTATAGATTAAATTGTTATTTTGCTGTTGTTGACCATTTAATGTATGAAATATTTACGTATAATATTTTTTATTGAAATAAGGTACATACTTACTATCTGAACCGGCAAGCGTTGTTTGCCATATATATCATTGAGAAAAAATCAAAAATATGTTTAGGAGTAGGGTCACCCTTATCATTTAAGGTATGAAAAATAGATGTTGGTCGATTCTCAGACCTACCCGATATTATTGTACCTAACATTTATTACTATTACGGAGTGTTGGTTTAATACAGTAATAAAAAACCATTAAAAATATATATAAAGCTTATTCGAAGTGGCCTCCCACTTCGAATAAGCTTAATATTAGCTGCATTATAGTCCTTACCTAAACTAATAACTAACTAAGAAACTAACTAACCTATATGAACACAAAATGTCATGAAAACCGGTTCAGCTCTTTCAGAGCTGTTTGGTAACAAACACTGCGACACCAGAATTTTATCGGGATTCCTTTGGTTTCAACTTAGAATACCGGTCCGGTCAACTGTTGCAAAATGGAAATTACAACAGGTGTAGAGATTAAAACGCTTTGATTAATTTCGTTATTAGATATGTTAAATTACTAGACAAAAATTTCACATGTATACAATAACAAAATGTGTGAAATCACACAAATTCAAACCACACATATATGAATATGTATAAAAAAGCAAATATAGTTAGTCTAGAATTTTTTTGATTTCGCCTATACAGTTTTAATACACGTACTTTAGGTTATAATATTTTATAAAGAATTTTTTGTCGCGTCGTGACTCAGAGGTGGTTAAGATGGAGTAGTAATGAAGATTACCTATTTTTAATATAAATGACTAGGCCATTGTCTTTCTTGTAAAAATAGATAATAAGGCCACTACAGTCACTCAAATTTCTTGACCTCCCTAAAATATTTTATCATTCCTAAAACTGGAATATCTGCGACATGCTTGTTCACATATTTCGATTCTGTTCCAATAATGTGTGACATCACTAGATCGGTCGCGCGGACTCGAAGGCGACCGTCGGTCTCGGCGGTCGGCGGGCGGCCACCCTCGCGAGCCCTGCATCCCCTCACACTAAACAACCGCACACAAATACCTAGTTAAGTTTCCACTTTCCCTCCTGAGACTACGTTTGTCAATATCAAATAGAAATGGTTTGTCGACCGTAAGAATTAAGATGTACTTTGATCTGTAATATTCACGACAATTGTAAGGTATTTATAATTGTAAAAACCGCACTAATATTATAAATTCAAAAATAAATTTGTCTATCTGTTAGTTTTAACGGCTAACCCGCTGAAATGATTTGGATGAATTTCCGTATAGAGACAGGTTAGACCTTGGAGAAGAACATAGGGTACTTTTGTCGCGATCGGCTATCTATACACGCGAATGGAGCCGCGGACAGAAACCAGTATTAGTAGTAGTATATTAGTATAATAATGAATGATGTACAATGATTACGTAATTTAAATATTTCAAAAGTTTGATTCTCTAACAATCTCCGCTTTTTGATTGGAGATACATATCTTAGGCAATAGAACTACAATAAGATATGCACAAGTGTTTCTTCAAAATGTAGATGGGCAATACAAAACAGTTTTGAAAAGTATATTATCCGTTAGTTATCTATAATAGTTATGTATTCAGGAATTTTTAAGTATGTACTTATATACCTTATTGGAGTCTTGTTACTATAGTACACGCTCTGCCTAATGTGAGACCACACAAACGAATGTTAGATGTGGGTTGGAAATAACACAATGTTCCAAAATAACTTTTCTTCATTAAATTCATCAATCAGATTAATCTAAATAATTAATTAAATGAATAAAATAAGATCAATCCAATCGGGGTTTTAAAGTCATGTCGCACAATTTTCAAGTCAATCTGTTAAGTCCTAATTTTAGTGTCTGAAAGTTAAATAGGATGGAAATTCATACAATTATGTTGAGTTTTAGAATAGTGCGGGATTTATATAACACGGATGTTATTAGACGATTGGTTAGATATATAGTGAAACTTCTTGGTTAAGTAGGATCTGGATAAGTGAAAACCTCTATTATTGAGAATTCCTATAAGGTGCCGGCTTTTCATCGAATTACCCCTGTTAATGAGACTTTTTAACCTGGTTAAATGAAATTGGATTTCAAGGATTTTTTCGATATTTACCTCTATAATTGGGTCTATGTAGCTCAACTCCCTGTATAAGACATGACCTGAGACATTGTATCAGTTTGGGACAGGCTTCAACTTTTATTTGCAATGTTTGAATTTCTGTAGCACGTCCTTTGTATTTAAGATAAATAAATATCTACATCTATTTTATAAAACCAAAAATACGTATTTTCATTGAAGTCTCCACCTTTATAAATGGAATAAGAGTACATTTCGATAAATTAAAACTAACTCTTTTAATGGTATAAAATCTTTGGTTCCTTGAGAATCTAACTAACCAGTTTTTACTATGTTATAAATTGTTAAGGCAAAACGAACTATAGTTTACTTTCCGAAGGCACGTTCAAAGACAATTAATTTCTATATTGTTAGGCCATTCTGTTTTGTCTATGTCCTGTTGCAGCATATCACATCAACAGCCTTTAATTGGCCAGTCCGCCCTATATCCAACAGTGGACGATTGTAGAAGTGAATGGTAATTAACATGATTAATTTTCTAAAAATAGTATAGTTTTGTTTATGACGTTATTTGTTAATTTATAACACTGCTAATGTATTTTAAAGGTATGTAGACTTCAACAGAATTGATACAAAATATGTGCACTGCGTCGCTTTGCTTTAGCAATCTTATTGATTACTGAGCCGAGGGAAAACTCACATCATGTTAATTTCCTGTCCGGATTTGCCAGAGATGATATTTTCTCGGACACTGTCAACCTATCGGTATAAACATCAAAAATATTAATATCGCAATGGAGTAAAGAGGTATTCTACAAATAACGGAGTGATGTTTTTATGACCACATTTATTGCATAAAGAATAAAAAAACCTACTTGAATGTCCTAGCTTGATATGTTTTTAATACTTTATTGGAAAAATTGTGCCTCAAAAAGGTCACTTACTTGTTTGTGTGGATTATGGATGTTCAGGTAATCACTGTCAAAAGCATACATGGATGTTTTTGTCGTTAGAGGATTAATAACGGCCACTTTAATGCGAAGGGCCCCTGGCTACTTCCCAAGCCACTACAGTTATTTAAATTCCCGTTTTTGTACATAATTTACATTACATTCCTTCCCAAGCGAGATGTCAAGGTACAACGGGGAGACGATGTCGTGTCCCTTCTTGTGTTGTAAATTGAGGGTCACACAAAAACCGTTGTGCCCTTACAGTGCCCATAACGTCCAGCCGTCCATCATGACGTGAAAAACTGCGGCTCCACTTATTTTTTATTCCTTTGATGTCCGTTCGATACGATTAACAATTCGCATATTTTTTTGTTATAATGCAGTGAACACAGTAACCGATGTACTGTATGACTTAAATTTTGTAAAAAAATGTGAAATTACGAGGGGACGATTATAAACACATGCGTCAGCGCGTCAAATCTTCAGCCGGCGCGCGCTCATCGTCAGGGATGTATTATGGCTTTTTTAAACCATTGGTAGCAACAACGAGGGAATAATTTTTTAAAAATAAAATTTACTTTTTAAGTAGAAAACGTGTCCCCGCAGTCAATTTCAATTGTTGCGTGTCGGATGAGCACGAGTTCGATTTTATGTTTTGAAGGGATTTTTTATTGCGTGGTGTGTGCCACGCGGTGAGGTGACGCGCGCCGTCAGGGTGGAGCGTTTGATAGATAGGCATCGTCTTGGCACTCGACACGCACAAACCCTTTGGCTGTGAATGTTTTATGTCACTCGACTCGCCGCGGGCGTGACTGCCTCTGTACTAACACACTCTAATAATATTTTTATTCTCTTTTGTGTACCAATGTTTATGTAAGAACTTTGCGTCACAGCGTCTTACCGTACTGATTCAAAAGATGTTGATACAACGTTCCTGACAACTTTACACACAGCGTATACATACAGCATATGCTGGCAATTTTTATTAGAATACCACCCGTCTAATTACGGGATAATCCTAATGAACTTAGATCTGAACAACTCAATACTTATATCATAAATTCAAAAGGAATTATCTGTTTGCTACGCTTTCACGGCTAAACCGCTGCCTCAATTTCAATGAAATTTGCCAAGAAGATACTTTGATTGTTAAGGAAGGACATAAGCTACTCTTTACCGCGATAGCCGACATGCACGCGGTCGAAGCCGTAGGCACAAGTTAGTGTTAAATATATAATATATTCTACTATTCTGCTTACTAAACGCTTTGACAAACATTTATTATTTTTTACCTTATTATTGAATAATAATTAGGATTCTAAGCATTCCAGCAGTGTTGATATCTCAGTCTATCTGTCTGTCTATCTTTTGCGTTTTCACAGTTAAACTCCAGTACCGATTTAAAAATGTTCGGTATGAATATACTTTGATTCTTGAGGAAGGACATAAGCTACTTTATCGAGATAGCCGACATTCATGCGGGCTATAAAGGCTAAAGCTATATTTTCAAAATTATGTCTACTTGGAAACACTATGGAGATTTCTGATCCGGATTATTTACTACACGACGTAATCTTGCCCATTTTTAAGTTTGTGGGAAATATATTGATAGTAATATAATTATAACTATTATATAATAATACTAGCTGACTCGGCAAACGTTATAACAAACACAACAAAAAGAATAGAAAATAAAAATTAGGGGTATGAAAAATAGATGTTGACCGATTCTCAGACCTACTCGATATGCAAACATAAAAATCGGTCCAGCCGTTTAGGAGGAGTTTGGTAATAATATATTGGTTTAAAGAAGTAGGGGCTGATGACGTCAGTCTACCGATAGTTTAGTCGATAGTGTAATAAGAAAGAAGTAACATTACATTTAACATAATTTTAGGTACAACTAGTACAATAAAGCTAAAATCACAAGGGCGACTTGTATAGTTATAGTATGGTATGTAGTATTTGGGACAGAGTATTCATAAAAAATATTATCGGCCGCTCTACTGACTGATTTAAACCATGTAGGTATATAATAAAATTCGACAATAAAAAAAGCTCACAAGTAAATCCGGCCGTGGTGGGCGACACCGAAAGAGGTGAACAAGTCGCAACTACTTTTTACTCCCTTCGGAGGGAGGGTGGCCCTCCCACTCACACACGCTCGCCCTCTAGAGATGAAAGTTTTGTGGGGTTAACACACACGAACGTATGAGAACAACAAACGGCGTAGTTGCCTAACTCTAACTTTAATTGTGTCTTTTCAATCGATAGTTTGTTGGGAACAGAACATCTTTCATTTGACGTCTGCCTTCTGTCCATTTGCTAGTTAGTGTATACTGTAATCTATTTGCTTAATAAAGTGAAGCTGCGATAAATTATCCTTTTCTATGCATATTTGATTGTCAACATACCATCCTTTTTATATCAAGTCTTACTATTTCAGTTAAGGATCTCTCGTATTTAACCAGCCGTTTTCTTCATTAGATCTTACAGAAATTATTTGTACAACCTATTAATTTTAGCACCTTTCATCGTTATTTTCGGTTTTTTTTTGTGATTGTACCTAAAATATGCACACATATGTAACGATAACTAAAGAATACCATATGCAACATGCAAATGCATGTTAAAATGTCCTCATTTTCGTTTTAACATTTAAAACATGTTATACAAGTTTAAAGAGTACCATGAGTTATCGTTTTAACTGAAAAAAATCTCAGAAAATAGTAAGTATACTTGAAAAGACAACAAATTGTGTATTGAGAGAAAACTGATATGTTTTAAATTTTATTAGCTTGATTGTTATACTTTTTTTAACTTACGTATTCGCTGTTATAAAAATTTGTGAGAAAAGTAGTAGGGACAGATCTTGAGATTTTCTTTGAAGTTTTTTCTCAGTTTTTTTCTTTTTTCCAATATACAATTAGTTTTGCTTTTAGGCGTACTATTGTTAGTGAAATTTTTCAAGTAAGTCAAAGATATTTTACAAATCTGCCATTGAATAAATCCTTCAAGATTAGGTAGAATATTTCCAATACTAAATGACAACATACGGATGTACATACTGCGATGTCCAAGGGCACGACGGTTAATTTCTATACGGTTCATATAAAAATTAACCGTTGTACCCTTGGTATGCACACACATTTAAGCATAGTCACGTATATTGTGTATGTGAGTAAGACATACGGGTTCTAAGGGCGACCCCTGCGTCGTCCAGCGGTCGACTCGTCCCTAGCTGCAAAAAGCGGACAATTGCATTGCCTTGCTTTGCATAATCAATAGTACCAGCCATTGTTGTAAACAGGCATAGGGTGGATTATGTAAAAATTCTAATCCTTATATGCAATTTGATTTTAATAATAAGTTGTTGTATAAATGGTAAGGTTTGCGCTTTAATTGACTTTCTGTGTCCATGCATCGAGATAACTTTTATATGACAATAATTGTAAATGAAACCTTTAAAGAAAGTGGAGAATTAATCTGATAGAAGTTACCTGAATAACTTAAGCTATATTATCAAAAAGCTTTTCACAGAGGAAAAGTCCTGCCAGTAAGGTTGGTTAAACTTAGTAAATCCATGTATACTTAATCTTGCCGCTGTTGAAGATTTTGATTGTTTCAACGAGCTATTCTCGGAAAGTACAGGTCCAATTTGAACAGTTCTGTGCCTAATTATTGAGAAAGTCTGTATGTACATGTTACGATCATAAGGAGCGGAATATCAACTTAAAAAAATCCTTTTGAGAGTTTCTAATGCGTGCGCTGCGTAAATGGTTAGAGATTCACAAAAGCAATGTATGAAAGAATTATTCCATAAATAAATCTATTCACACTGTTGTAATATCACGCTATGGGCAATAGAAAACGCAGACGAGGTTACGAGGGTCAGCTAGTATACAAAAATATATTCATGTGAAGCTTAATTATTTCCAACTTAGGATTCTTTTAAGAAATTGACCATGAATCTTGAATCCCACTGACTTCAGCGAAACATTTTTTCATTTGACATATCTATGTTTTTTAACAACGAATATGTAAGCGAGATCTGTCCCCAGTAATTAATTTCACCTGTTAAGTGATTAGAAACTGGTAAAAAATAAAATTACAATTCTTTATACAAACTTTTTTCAAAGATGGCTGGATATACCTGTTTCGGTAACGAATACAGGGCAATTCTCTGAATGTGATCGGATACCGCGATATCATTTATAATTTGCTGGCATATTCCAATTCGGTTGAGAAATTTGAGTATGTGCCTACGCTGACAGCTAATCGTTTGCTATCAATCAGATCCAGACAGAAGCTGCCTACTTTTGTTTTCAACAATGCAATATTTATTAGCTGTGACAACTGATTGCATAATTTTTCAAAATACAATATTTTATTCGCTTTTAAGATTCATTGTTTTTAATATACGCTCAGTATGGATTTATTCGACCCTATCGTTTGACGACGGTTTTGAATTCCAAAAATACGGAAATCATCAGGCGGAATATTTAGTTTTGTCATCGATTACGCAAACTGTTTCAAGGGTGCGCTGCGTTATACCATTGTGAAAAAATATGAGAGCGTATATAAAAACATATGCAGCTGTCGGGCGGCACACATGCGAATTGTAGCGAGCCAGATCATGCGGGATGAAACGTCATATGTGCTTTATATGTGAGGGGTCGTTACGTTGTTACGCCGCTAGAGCCGCCAACGTCATATATGTCGGCTACCCTTACGCATATACTGGGAAGGGTTCCGGACTCAATCCGCGCCGGGAAGGGTTCGCTCAGACGCGGACGCCCGCCGACGCGCAAGCGCACGCGAACTTGCAAAAAACTCTCACAATACGTACAACATCGCTGTTTTTGTTGTTAATACACTAGATTGTTCGTAAATTTCCTTTCTTCACAAAAAATGTAATATCATCAACTCGTTCACGCCCGGTCTTTCAAAGGGAGCTTTTTGAAGAGGGAACGAAAAATTGTTAAAAACTGGTAAAAAGTGGGTCAGAAAGGGGTGCTTTTGAAACTAGTAATCACTACCTCGCGTATATCGATTGCCGTTATTGTACAAAAAAATCCTTTTTTAGAATCGGCAGTTGTGAATTAAGATCTCCTATTGTTACCAATAAAATAATAAGTAAACTGGTTCAATTTATTGACAAGGAAATAATTAAAATATCTGATTACAGTTGTTTGGCGTTCATAAAAAGATTCCAAGGAAAGTTAAATGGATGTTGGAAGTAGAACTCTTTACACTTACATTTAATTTTAAGATACTACATCAATATGAAGAATATAAAGTAAGCTGATTTTTGTAAGACGAATAAAATAAATCAAAGAAGTTCATCATAAAAATATTCAGTAAATAAAGCTTGAATGAAAATAGTATAAATATGCCAAAACAAGTGATATAATTTTTTTTTCCAATCTAATAATCAGAAAAATTAATAAATTAAATTGTATCATTTGTTTGATCTTCAGCACAAAGTACCTCCCCTAAATTCAAAACTCAGATGGGTATCGCCAATATTACTGCAAAAACCTGAAAAAATGAAATCTCAATCATTTATAAATTAGCTTCGCGGACAGTGAGTCTTTTCATCCCTTTATCAGTTGTACAATCGGCCACAATAAAAGGGTACACTTTGATTGTCAGTAGGTAGTTTTTATAACTTTTTATATTTTTTATTTATTGTCACCGTACGATTTATAGTCCAATTTCTATGACAGCGCCTATAGACACACCGAATTACTATAATGGCCCTTGAAACCGCTAATAGAGGGAATGCATTGGGAGTTTGTTGCATTTTACTAATTGTCTCAATGGTTTTTGTAACACATGAATCCTTGTTCTATGCAGCTAAATTATTTTAATAATTATATATACTTATTACCGTATGTTCTTTAGTATATGATACTTGGGATGCAATATTGAGAATGACATAAGGTTTTCAACTGCTGCAATTGTATTAATAAAATTTTTGGATTCCAAAAAGTTTAAATAAATTATAAAGATATTTAATAATAATTTATGTATTTCGTAAATTTTTCAAAATTCGTACCTTAATTATAATTTTCATACACACGTTTTTTGGATGTGTTATACTTTTGTGAGTTTGGAGTTAGGTATTGATGTGATATTAGAATCATATAAGATTCTGTTATATTGTAGTTTGATGAAAGGTTTTGAAGGACTCACTTGACTATCACTGACATAATCATTCTCCACTTTACTCTTTTTTGTTCAAATTACTGAATAAAACTATGAGATATAAACACATACTTTATACATCTTACCGTGGGAGAGCTACGCTTCGGCATGCATGGGCCGGCTCGACCGGAGTGATACCTCGGCCTCACAGAAAACCGGTGTGAAACAGCGCCTGCGTTGTGTTTCACCGAGTGAGTGATGATACCGGAGGTCCATAATCCAACCCTCATCCCTCTTCCCATCCTCCAAGGCCGGCAACGCGCTTGTGACGCCTCTGGTGTACTGCTGTACTGCAGTCCATGAGCGGCGGTAATAGCTTACCATCAGGCGATAAGTCTGCACGTTTGCCACATATTCCATTAAAAAAAACGTAGTGAGAGGGTAGTTAGTCTAATACTTTATTAGTATGTTTTAGACTATTTTCTTCGTGCCTACTTAATGAAGTAAGGTGTTTTAATCTTTAAAAAACATTATTTATTTATTTAACTAGGGAGAACAAACAGATACACATTCATCTTACATCTAATGTTAACAAGAAAATAAAATATATATAAATGTGTAAATTACAACGTTATCCACGTGTTATAATATAAATTTACTAACTAATCTTGGGTGAATAAAATCTTAAAAACAATTATTAAAATAAGTGCTTAACAATAAAATTATTTTATTATGTATTATTACTTTCTTATTATAGGTATTCATGTTGACTCATCTTTCTAACTTAATATATCACATCACATCAGCAGCTTTCTATAATTTACAGCTGGAGATATGCCTCACCTTCGAAAAGAGGTTTTGGCCAACCTTATCACGCTGTCCAGACTGGTTGTATAGTGTTTATTTCAAGTTTTCTCTTTCAGTGCTATTGCCTGCATTGTTGACGCCTTTGGTCGCTTCTTACGACACCCATGGGGTAAGTAGGGAAGGTAAGACTCTATAATCTTAATCCGTCACCAGATGGATTACTGCTATCGCTTATTAAATACATTTCATTTAGTGGTTTTGAAGTCGTGTAACGAGAGTGTAGCTGCGTCGCTATTAAATCGGTTTTGTTTTAGACTTCATTGGCACATCCTTTTAATGTGATTGAATGAAATGAATGATGTTTGTTACTCTTTCACGTAAAAACCACTCAAAGGATTTGGATGAAACTTTACAGTAATATAGCTGATACATTAGAATAACACATAGGCTACTATTTGCCGTGATAACTGAAATATACGTGGGCGGAGCTGCGAGCATAAACTAGTTTTTCTATAAATTTAAGTATAGTTTCCTACTCCGATTTCATCTGTTAGCATTCTGCAAGTCAATTCACTGTCATCCAGTTGATAAGTTGCATCAATATCGAATTAGAATTTCAAAGCAGATTTAAATGTTGTCACATCTCATGGTTTTTAATGCGTGGAGAAAATTTAAGTATTAAAATGTTTGTTACAAGTTAGTTTTATTAATTATTTATAAGAAAGCACCTACTTTATCATGCGTAGAAAGATCTTTGTCACGGAAGCTTGTTAAAATACCAAGTTTTGGTTTTAAACATTTTTTGCCTCTTGTTGCCTTTCTTATACGAATCGTTACATTACATTATTTTTTTCATTTATATATCTTATTGTATACATGCAAAATTACTAAGTTAAAATAGAGGATGAGTTGTAAATATGCAAATGATACAATAGGCGGTCTCATCACTCACGGCGACCTCTTCCAGACAACCACAACACTGATTTTCGGTACCAAAAAATTTCGGGTAGCTCACATACAAGTAACACACCTAATCATCTACGTGAACGGTTTAAAATATCATTTCAATATATGCATCAAAATAGCACTCACTCTCTTTCACATTACACACACACATACACACTAACACACACACACACACACACACACACACACACAGACTATAAATATTCATATACATACATATATACAATACACATATATATGCAGACTAAATATATTTTAATAAAAAGAGGATAGAAAAAATAGATGGAGATAAAATAACAAAAAAAATTTTCGAATTGTCTCAGGCAAGTCGCAGGCATTATTATTTAGAATAAAACAGAAACTGGAATGTGACCTAATCCTCCTATAAGTAATGTTAAATAGACAACTTAACGAGTAACGATCAAGTATAGAATAGCCGAGTTAAAGGGAACCCTTTTACCTGTTGTGTACAATTACACGATGTTTACACGGACATTATTCCTTTACAACTCTTCCCCAACCCTTCTATTGTGACTTTTTTCTGCGCGCGCGCACTTGTACGCCGGACGCGTTTGTTATTGAGACGAACTCAGCCGAAATGAAACATAAGCACACATAAAAAGTGTAAAACGTGTCTCGACACCGAGATGGATCAGGTGAGTGTAAAATTTCACTTTTAAATATTTTTTTATTTAACCCTTTTTAGAAGTTTTTTGTTAGACTTCGTAACATTAAAAAGAAACCATTATCAGATGGCTTAAGACTGCGCTGACTTCATCCGTTTGATTAGTAAACAATAATTAAAATAAGGTTTTTGTGAGATGTACTAAAGTTATGACAATCAATGACTTATTTCTTTTTAAATTCTTGCGTCTCGCCTACAGTTTTATAAGTTTCCTTGAATATTAATAAGCTTGTGTAGGGTTAGTTTTTCTATATACGAAAAAAAATATCAGATAAATGCGACAGTTGAGGCACCAAAACAACTTTCTGTGGACACGGTTAGTTTTTTACAATCACACCTGTTGGTGTCCGGGATTATTGAATTTGATAAGACAACATATTGCCTTAATGTCGTTAAAGAAAAAAATAATTCATATTTTTTAGAAACAGTAGAAAATTATAGTATTGTGCTTGTAACACTAGCATCTTAGATTAATATTTTTTAAATGACTTAGAACAAAGTGTTTTTGCTCAAAGCAAATCATTTAATATGGTGGGTAGATTTTTTGTTTTAGTTTATTATTAAGCAGATATCATTTGTTTTTAATTGCGCTCTCTTTGAAAAAGTACAATTTGTTTATTTTTTTGTAATAAGATGTAAACATTTATATGGTTTATTTTGATTTAGCTTAATTTTGGTGTTTGATTACATACCAGGGATTTATGCGTTAATTGTACTTGTGTATAAATAGGAATAAAAAAACTATAGAATTAAACAAAACTCACAGTTTAATTTATTGTATTGCACTGAATTGTATAGGTACCTTTTTGTAAATATATACATATTACAGAAAACACCCAAACTCCGAATCAGATAGGTATTTCCAAATTATACAAATATTTAATGCAACTTGGGAATCAAACCCGAGACCTCGACACAGCAGTTTTAGAAATACTTAGAAGTATTTGAGCTGAAATATTCTTTATAAGCATTTATTAGTAACTGCGTGTTCTAAATTATAATTTTGGACAAACTACAGAAAAAACATTTTACCATATTTTATAAAGGCAGATGTATAAGCACATTGCTTTCAAAAAGATTATCGATTAAACACGATCCAATTAATCGATATCGAAACAATCGATTGCTATGAACGTTAACGGTGCTCAAATAGCTCTATCAGTTTCCTTTCGAATTAGGGTTATACAATCCAACGTTTTTTCATAAGACGTGTGTCTACCCCTTTTTTAATCGGATTTCGAAGGAGCGTGTGCCGCGTTTTTTATTTACACCAATAAAAAGTCTTATCCACCTTATTGCAGCCGTTGGGGTCAGGTTTTTTAAGTTCCGTCTTGCGGTAGGTGGATGTATTAATTAGTCAGTTCTCCCGCGGCATACACCAAGTAGCGTCTAATAATTTTCAATGTTCATTTATAACTTTGTTAGTATAATTTAACAGGCCGTTGCGTGCATAGGCAGATAATATCGTTCTTGGTTGCTATTGCTAAGGGGTCTTATCAAGTAGACGACCTTAGGGTGGTCATCTACCGGAGCGGGCTTGTGTGAATCAAAATTTATCATGTTAAGTAGGTACGCATAAATTTGGTGGGAATTTGTTGAGAATAATTATCAAACCAACTATGAAGTAACGTGTCGAAGTTTTCTGAATCTGTTTGTGTTACTTTATGTAACTTATAAATTACATTTTAAATAAATATTTCGGAAAGCTAACACACCACGCCATCTAGTCCCAAGCTAAGCAGAACTTGTGTTATGGGTACTAGACAACTGATATAAATACAAACTTTTTTTTTGTAAATACATATATATTATACATAGAAAAGGCCCAAACTCCGAAATAAATATTTGCAGATCATGCAAACATTTGGTCCGACCCAGGAATCGATCCCGAGATCTCAAGGACAGCAGTCGTATACGTTACCAATATGCCACCATGTTGTTATTGATGAATTTTTTTTTCTTGTGGAAACCCCCTCGGGCCTTCACCACACCGAGGTTTGTGGCGGTGTATCGGAATCGAACCGACTAAAACCACACGGTGTGCCACTCCGCGCCTGAGACGGGAGGAATCCAGGAACCGCTTTCTTACGCCATCTGGAACCCTCCCAGGTTAACTGTGCATGCCTACACCAACTCCATGCTGTGAGTGACAATAACATTCGTTTTCTTTATTAGAAGTAGTCTCCTGATTAAATTTAACCGTAATGGATTCTTATATAGTTTAGAACCTTTTATTTTTTTATTTATTTAAAAACTTTATGCACTACAATTGTACACCGGCGGACTTAATGCCCAGGGCATTCTCTTCCATCTAGAGACGGTGCCCGCTTCGGTGCGGGCAGGCGCTGGGAGGGGTCCGGATGGCGTAAGCAAGCGGTTCCTGGATTCCTCCCATCTCAGGCACAGAGTGGCACACCGTGTGGTTTTAGTCGGTTCGATTCCGACACACCGCCCCGCCACAAACCCCGGTTGGGTGAAGGCCCGAGGGGGTTTCCAAACGTAAAAAAAACAAAAGGGCATTCTCTTCAAGTTAACCTTCGGTTGGTGTAGATACTTTGTAAGGTAGGTGCACAGAGGCTACATACTTATAAGACATATACAGTTCACAATATATTTAAACGTATACCTAGATACACATCTAAACTTAAATATAACATACATATATAAATAAATAAATATTCCGGACATCTAACACACAACGCTGTCTAGTCCCAAACTAACCATAGCTTGTATTATGGGTAGTAGACAACTTTGCAGCTACGGATGGTGTCCGGATTGCCAGGCCTACAAAGTGTACTGAACTGCGCATATCGGGCCTGGACGACTCCGTGACGGCCGATGATGTCCGCGTTGCAATTGAAGGGAAGACGAAGTGCAGCGCGGACAACGTCAGGGTCGGCACTTTCCGCCCCGGTCCAGGAGGGCTTGGCTCCGTGTGGGTCAGCTGTCCCCTGAGTGTGGCCGCGGATGGGCGGGACGGGTTTTCCTCCCCATCCGCTTTACAGGCCCCCCGCGAGGGGGGCGACGTTACAGGTGTGCCGTACGTCGCCCACTTTGAGAGGTCTTAACATCTAGAGACGGTGCCCGCTTCAGTGCGGGCAGGCGCTGGGAGGGGTCCGGATGGCGTAAGAAAGCGGTTCCCGGATCTCTCCCGTCTCAGGCGCAGAGTGGCACACCGTGGTGGTTTAGTGGGTAGTCTGGCGAGTCAGTCAGGAGTCCCACACAAAGTGAACCCCCTGTCCCCGCGGGGGGAGAGCGAAGTGCGTAAAGGCATTACACCAGGTCAAAAAAAAAAAAAATGGGTAGTAGACAACTGATATAAAAACATATATACTTTTTTTTTGTAAATACATACGTATCACACATAGAAAACACTTAAACTCCGAAACAAATATTTGCAGATTATACAAAATATTTGATTCGACCCGGGAATCGAACCCGAGACCTCAAGAACAGCAGTCGCATACGCTACCGCTGCGCCACCGAGGCAGTTATATATAATAGGTCTTTTCTTTTTAACCATTAGTCAGTTCCACTTTAACTGTCATTATTATTGTTTCAGTATAGTGCCTTTTAAACCACTGGACGCGTGTAGCTTAAACGGCTACAAAGCTGTTTTCAAGTTTGTCGATGTTCTTAACACATGTTGTATAAAATGTTTTATTTTCTGCACCAATACTATAAATAAATGTGAAGTAAGTATTATAATTCACCAAATTAGATACGTATTATGTAATCGTATTAATAACAGAATGTGACATTTTCTTAAATTAAATTGCCTCGGTAGCGTAGTGGTAGCATATGCGACTGCTGTGCTTGAGGTCTCAGGTTCGATTCCCGGGTCGGACCAATATTTATATGATTTTCAAATATTTGTTTCGGAGTTTGGGTGTTTTCTAATTAAAATATGTATGTATATAAAAAAAAAAGTATGTATTTGTTTGTATCAGTCTTAGTATGCATAACACAAGCTCTGCTTAGCTTGGGACTAGATGGCGTTGTGTGATTAGATGTCCAAAATATTTATTTTCAAAATAAAATTTCTGAATGTTGCAAATTTATAATAAAATTTGTTGAGGAATTATGGTATGTATTTAGTATGGAATATTTGCAAGAATTAATTATGAAACGTGTCCGACGTTCTCGAAGCACAAGTATTATAATAATATGTAGTCGGAAGCTCGTTTCGTAGCAAGAAATTTGCCTAGTAGAATGGATCGTTTGGAAAAACTGTGGAATGTCATTAATATTCAAAACGTAACTGGGAGGGATTATAAAATAATAGCAGTAATTTGGAGCGGCACGCGTCCGCGCCGTCCGCCCGCTGCCCCGCCACCTACGAGAGGAATTTCTTGATAAGATATGCATGGAAATATGTCCGCTTTATTACTTTTTTTTAATGACTAAGAAGAATCGAATATGAATAAGACAAAGAGTCAAATATAGGGATATTTGACTCTTTGTCTTATGTTCCTCTGAGTTTTTTGGAATCCTGATCAATTTGAAAAGAATAGAGCAATTTATGGCTGCTTATGGGCACGTTTTCTAAAGCATTGTTTTACTCATTGCACAGTAATTTAGCGTTGTTTTCAAACTGACATTACAGTGTCCCGTATTTCTAGAATCGTAAAGTAATATTTAAGTTAAAAAATTTACTGGTCTTATTAATTTAGTTTTAATCACTTCTGCAACAATATAAAATAAGTTTGAGGAGGCCCCAAAAACACACTGTTGCTTGTAGGGAGTGCAGAATGAGTTTCTTCATCCACTTATGTACTAACTAGTTAAAATCGTTCGTCCTTAAACATTTGTCGGCTAGTAGTCTGAGGTAACCCTATCATTAGATTCGATTAGAGTGGTAGTTTTTTCGGCGAAAGGATGTCAACTGCCGCAATTAGGCGCCTAGTAATTACACCTTATTAGATTGCCGTTCTTTTTCGGGCCATAATATAAATTAATTTTAGTCCAGTTTTCTACTTTATCATTGGAACCGTAATTATAGGTTGCGTTGGTGTTTTTCATTCAAAATATGTATTGTATTATTTTGTATTGAATTAAAACATTGTTTTTTATTTATTATGTTGCTCGTGTTTTAGCAAATCGGAAAAAATTGGCAGTTACGGTTTTTATCGGTTGTCATTTAAAAAAGTAAGCAATTGTTCTGTAGGTAATAAAACGGTTATGCAAAGTATGGGACAATGGTCTTCTGCGAATTTGAATATTGAGAGAAAATCTTTTTGGTAACAAAAAGAACTTTAACAGAAAGTACAAAGCATTCCTTTTGAAACGGAGCACCTTCAAATGATATTAGTGGGTTTCCGACTGTGCAAGCCAACTTTGCCAAAAATATGACTTATAAAACATAGAACCAATTAAAAAAAATACCATTGTCTCTTTAGAATATCATTACAAAGTAGCTCCTTTTGTGTATAAGAATTTGCAAAGAACACAGCGTGCAATATTTCGTTCGTTTAGTTACTGTTACTTGCTGATGAAATAAAAAACTTACAACTTTTAAGAAACTTTTTTTCTGGAGCAATATACAGTTATAAACAGTTTTATTATTTCAAACGTCACGTCCTACTTAGTAAAAAGGACCTTCTGAATATTTCAACTTTTTTAGTACCTAACAGGCTGTATTGAATCATTGGTAATAATAATAATAATATTTATCAAGTAATTTGCAATAATCTAACACTAGATAATATTTTATTAATAGTCTTCATTCGGCGTAATTTGGAAAAATATTGAAATTATATAATTTTGCACATTTTTCAACTCGCATTACACTTCACACCAAAAACTCTATGGGGTTATAAGTCTAACCATTTGGGGTTATTTGACGCCCATGTTTGCTACAAGGCAACGTCAGACTGTAATGGTCGGCTAATTATAATTGTAATATTATTAATAATTGTAAGGCTTTAGAGGGTTAGAGATAATGTTGCTGATAGTGATCACTTTTCTATTTCACATTATTCTTTATCTTGTAGACATTATTTTCTTAATTACTAGATCATTATCAGCAGAAGTATTAAGATAGTCTTAAAAGTTAAAAATACAGGTAATACGCTCAAGACGGAACAATTAACCCTTTTTAAAAGAACATATTATTAAATCTGGAAACTGCTAAAGGAATATGGATATTACTACTAGAGTTATTAGTTTTAGAACGGATTGATACATATTATGTGACCTTTATGAAAAACGTGTAAGTAAATGATATTTTAGTTTTTTACGAAAATGTTGGTACAAACATAAGAGGTTGTTATCCGCAAGAAAATATGTAGCTGTAGGCATTCGGTGGCGGGATAGGCTGATCAATCATGGAACTACCCCTTCTATCCCGCCCAGTGTCGGCTGGCGGCGCGAAAACAAACGGTTGCTTGGCAACGTACGGGGGAGTTACCCACCGACCCGCTACCGCGTCCCTGAGTCCCTCACATGACACACACGAGATCACTCCACGCACACACACACGGGTGATGCACAAACTTTAACCTTATCTTGCTCGTTACTTTCATCACTAACAATGTGCATTGCTTATATCACGATTGCATTGTGTCTGTCCATTTGCGTAGGCTTAGAAGAAATGATATCAAACAGCAATAGACCCCTCCATTGCTGTTTAAATTTATGAGTAATTTCGACATTAGATATCCATTATTTAGTCTTTATAAGTTGCTCAGGTACGATGTTGTATTTCAATTAGATCTCCATTTTATACGGAATAACTTCACCAATCGAAAAATGTAAGTAGATAGATTTTGTTAATAAATCTTTATGTTATTATGATCGTATGTAGTATTGTAGTATGTAGTAGATGATTATCGTGAAATTTTCTAAAATTATTGGCCAATTATTTATCTGGGGATATTTTTTAAACAAAGGTTCATATCATGTTCAAGTTGCTCTGTAAAAAATGTAAAAGACGTCATTAGAAAATCTATTACTTGTGACGTCATAACTGGCTTTCAAACCATTCAAAACAAAAGGTGACTACGAAACAAATTCTTTTTAGCACCACTTATTTATGATTTCACTGTTGTTTGTTTTTTAATTATTGTATTCTGTTGATTTGTTTATTGTTTTTTTTATGATGTTAACATTTGCACACATAAACTACTGAAAATATAAAATTTTATAAAATGTCATCATATTTTATAGTTTTAAGCACTTAAAAAGTAGGTACATTGTCACTTAAACAGTAATACTTAAAAAATAATATTGTAAAGAGGTAAAGTTTGTGAGGTTATATTGGGTAATCTCTGGATTTACTGAAGTGATTTTGATAATTTTTTTACCAATCGGAGGCCACATTATCGTTGAATGTCATATACTAACCCGGTATGAGTACCGCGAAAATCTAACCTAAATAAACCTATATATACCGGTATACGTAGGTTAAATTATAACTGCATAAAAGTACGTATGTATACGTAGGTTAAAGTAGATAAGTTTTTCAACGGTTACACTAAGAATATTTTGATAATATTAACAAAAACATTATTATTAACATTGGTATTATCGACAAAAATAAGTTCAGTTTTAATTAACATGTTATAACCGAAATAAGAAATTGTAAGAATTCGGTATTCAATCTTTGAAAAATAAAACCATTTCAATATCAGGAAGTTACAATAACAAAATACTTTAACTTGACCGTTGGATTTTAAACTAGCTCGGTGGCGCAGAAGTAGCGTATGCGGCTGTTGTACTTGAAGTTTTGGGTTTGATTCCCGGATCGGAGAAAATGTTTGTATGATCCGATAGAGTTTAGAGTGTGGGTTTTTTGTATGTATAATAACTATGTATATATTTACAGTAAAAAAGCATATATGTATTTATATCAGTTGTCTAGTACTCATAATATAATTAAACGTTGTGCGGTAGATGTTCGAAATAGTTATTTACATTTATTTATTTATCACGATTTTAAAACAAACTTTTACAATTAATATTTTAAACGTAAAACAACCGGACACAGCGTGCGCATTCCTTAAAACGCACTTCTGACTTCTGTGGTGTTGCGGGTGTCCATGTGCGAAGGTAATCGCTTACCATCAGGCGATGCGCTAGCACGTTTACCCCCTTTTTTTATATAAAAGAACACAGAACAAAGGATCGCGATCATCAAACAATTATTTATCCTACCTGGGAATCAAACCTACGTATATATCTAACTTACCCGCCAGAAATATAACCGCAAGATTAAAATTCGCCTTTGATAGCCAATAATAGTTTTGCCAAAATTATCTATTCTCTACTACTTATATCACTATATCGTTAATGTATCACCCATCATAATCACACATGGGAAGATAGCTATGAACCGTTTTCATAAGACTATTTTATGAAGATAAAAGTCATGGTATTTCTCAGGGCCATAATTATATCACGGATGTCACAACCTTGCTTTGACAAATACATGTAATAGTGAATATTCATTAAAATATGGTAGTATATAATATAACTGAATGACGAGCCTTTATCTACCGAAACGTATTCGATACGCATCGATATAAAATCTAACTATAAGGATATAAGTAAACACAACATCTAAAATGAGTTGTTATGTGTTGGTGTAATTGAGAAGCGAAGAAAAGAGAGGTCTTGGCACGGAGCGCCGAACGCGCGGTGATCCATCATCCCTCCGTTGACCGCTGCCCCCACTGCCACCCTCTCTTACTTTTCACTTTCTCTACATATTTTAAGGAGAATAAAACTTTCTCTTTACCCCCGTCGCTTTTATTTTCTCGCTGGAATTGTAATAGAGTCGCGGCCACAATTCGTTTCCGTAGATATTTGACACACTTCACGAATCTTAGTTGTCTGGTTATCGTCACTGATGACGGCCTTTTTCAGACAATATATAATGTAAAATTTTTATCTGGAACATTGTAATTCTTTTGGGAGTCAACTTCGCTGTACCCATATCAACACTAACTTAGCTTTTAAACGATTTCTTTCTGGTCCATTTAAAAGTTACGTTACGTATCTACCGTGCGTAATTTGTAGTAAGTATATCTCGACAAAAACTTTTTTATTTACTTTCAAAATCCTTATAATACACCCAAAACATAGTTGAGTCTACATATGCTATAAAAGTCAAACTATAATGATTAATGCTGCTTTCTCATAACATGATTCGTCAAGAAATTCATTCGTAAAGTGTATAGATGCATTACAATGATTCGACAAGAATAGTAGTAAGAAGCGGACGTGCGTGGTCCGGCGACGGGCGACCGGCAGGGCAGCATCTCAGTGTCTATAATAAATGAACGGGCGCGGGGGACGCTGACCAATGGTAGTCCCTCCCTCAATCAATATGATGGACTCGGTCGCGAGGGGACGATCGCTCACTGATTTTTTCCCTCGCTGACAGGGCTCGGGAGGACGCGTTTTTGCACCCCCCGTGCAGTCCTCGCGAAGGGAGCTAGCAATTAATAAGTACGTTGTGGATCGCCGGTGAATCGTTATAGTACGTACCCAGATCATTTTGTTCCTGCCAATAAACATTGGACACTCCTTTTTCTTGTTCCCTTACAAATTGCTAAATAAATCTTACAATTACCGATACGTGTTGGGATTGAATGAGATTACTGGCTATGCAATATTTATAATTTGTTGGTAGTAACGTATACCTATGTAAAACATTTTGTTTGCTTTAGTTTTGTCGGCGGCTTAAAGTAAAAGTTTTATTTATAAGTATTGTATTGATGGATGTTCCATTAGAACATTATTTATTAAAATAAGCAATTTTAGTAAACATCTTTTAATATTCATCTCGAGTTTCCTATTCATGAAAAGTAATTAAAAAGCAATTAGAGTAGATTGCTTAAAATTCATACTTCTTACTCAAAGTAAGCCTTGGAAAATTCTCTTGAAAACATCTCGCACTTTCAAACATCGAAATCTTAATCTAAGTTTAAAATTTCTTCGAGAATCGGCAAATTTTGCACTAAGTCATTAAAGTATAAAACTTCGGTCATTTCACTGGCGTTGCTTAAAAGCCTTTTTAGGCGGAGGAAAGTAATCTTTCATTAGACGGGGGAGGAGCTAAAACGGAAGTTCTCTTTGAAAGGAAAATTACACGTCGGATGTGTTTGCGTGACGTTTGCCGAAGATGGATTTTAATTATGTCAAACAAAGTTTTTAGAGAGCGAGAGTTTACGGCTGTCGTGCCGCGCTCCTTCTGTCATATTCACCCCATCAGAGGCACTCAGAAGTTCAGCGCAAGAGCGTTACGATGTCAAACGACATTGCATCATGTTTAAAAATTTTTAGGTTTCGATGACGTTGAGACTTGAGCCTTTTACTATTAAAATGATGATTTGTCGTGAATCTTTTCTTATGCCTATTCATGTATTTATATTTTTATTTGTTGTTTATTACCAAAGTAAATATTGTCACCACAAGTGCTCTAATAATGAAGCAAAGGTTTTAAATTTGTAAATGGTAACTTCTAATTAGAAGCTTATTAGAACTACGCTATGTGATGTGATCATGTACATATATTGGTATGATCTGCAAAGGTGTCATCATTATCTTCCTAGCCTTTATTATTCTCAAGATTTGAGGTCGGCTACTAGTTCAACCGGTTTTACCTGGATATCAGTTACACGGAGCGACTGGCATCGGACCTCCACAACCCTGAACTAGTTATCAGTATATTTGAGGTTACTGACTTCCCAATAACGATTGCCATAGATGTTCATGATAACCGGGACCGACGGCTTAACATGCTTTCTTAGGCAAGGGCGGGACCACCGCCATATATGGAATATGGCTCCGGGCTGCTATTAAGAATTTCTTGTCAGGAAACCCAACTGCAGACCGACCCTGGAATTGAACCCAAGACCTCTAGATCTGCAGAAGCTTATGCTAACCACTAGACCAACGAGGCAGCGAATATCTGATGGAGTACGTATATCTAAAAAACGCTGTCAAAACTCATTTCGATCTAATTAGTCTCAAATACATTATAATTCTACTTAGTGTCAAAATATCAAATTATATTGTATGGTAAATAAACACTTTAAAATGTAGAAGTAATAAAATAGATTGTTACGTAGTGGCCACTAAGATTACGACAAAATAATATGACAATGTTGCCAGGAATATAAACATTTTTAGTTAATGGCTTAGTGGATTGTCAAATGTAGCTAGTGTAAATTGTAACTTGAAGTCTACAAATTGTTCCATAAATTATTAACAAAGTGGTTTTCGAACGAATGTTATAAATAAGAAAGTGAGCGTGCTTGTTACAGTTTTATTTTATAACATAATGCACAAGTTGTATACAGTCAGTCTTAAAGTAATATCTAGGACATTTTCTACCAGTTTTTTTATATTTTAGCTGCCAAAATGATTTTTAGTTGACCTTAGCGCGATGTAGAATATTTGTAACATGAAATGCGGTGTAAATCACAAACTTCGATATTTAGTTGCTTCCCTATACTTTTATAAAATAAGAATGTTTTTATTTCATTGTTGCAGGCTGTACAACTTTTAAAACATTATAAGCTCCTCAATTAAATGCACGGTGTACATTACTTCTGATTACGTTACCAATTATTTTAATAGAAACGTATAAAACAGTTGTATTCCAGTGATAGCTAGTTGAATGGTCAGTAAGGTACGATAAATCGACCACGCCTTCTCGCCGGCCACCGTGCTATGGAAATGTATTGCGCGTCCACTGGCGTTAATCAGAATTTAGTTGCCATTAATTTGATTAGGGTTAGTGGGCGCGGGTCTATCAATCCGGCACATTACCATGCTGACTTCAGGCAGGGCTTTGCTACACTTGTACTATCACCTATCTGTTTCAGCTCATGGATAACATCTTCAATTCTTAAGATGAAAGTTAGAAATTTGTCAGAATTGTGGAGTGAATTAGAAGATGAGTTAATATCTTAGCTTCTTTGCCATTTATCATTGCTGAAAAAGGTTTATGATTTACTTGTACACCTCTATATTCTTTATTATGAGAAATTGGGTTCAAGAATTACCTAATTGGAAATTTTATATCGCCGACAAAAGCTTTGGTTTTCTTTGGAGTTGTTTCACCAAAATTGTGCTGATTTTTTGCAAATAAAGGTCCCAGGTTTTGCCAGATAACCTCACCTTTAAGAACTTTAATAAATTTTAAAGAAATGATTACACTGACATTTGTTGAAAAATTACTGAATCAACTCATTAAATAGCATTAGGTACATATTTCGAAAAGGGTAGTGTGCATTGCTTTGATAAAATTGTTCGAGTAATGATTGAGAATCTGCTATACTTGTTAATTTCAATATTTTTTAAATACTAATTAAAAAAATATACCGCAAACTATCAATATAAAAGAACACACTGAAAACAAGCCATCTTAGGCAAATTGCAAGCGTTTCCTTTCTACAATTTCTGACGCATCTATTTTCTGTATTATTGGCTAATATTTATTTAGTTTTGACTACGTGACTTAGCATTGAGAGGCATCGTTAACCTGCATTTGTTAATTTTCCATTAATGTTTTACATTTGTAGAATACAATTTGGCTAGAGGGGCTAAACAGATAGTGATTTTCCGTTTTCTGATTATATATCAGACAGAGTTACACGTACACGGCGAAAGCTGATAAGGGATTGATTTTGTAATCTCATGCAACAAATTATAATGTAATTTAGTTTATTAATGGTGCTTAGATATACGAGTTTGATTTATACTCTAAGGAAAAAGACTGTTACTTATAGCACAGGAAAAGAAATCCAGTTTAAGTAACAGTGTTTATAAATTTGTTATTACTTGATTTGCTAATGCTAATTAATTAATTAATACTAATGTAAACATTGTTATGTAAGAATCAATATTTTCATTGCAAATTCAAAAGTAGTCTAGTTCTTAACGAAATAATGTACGCTTTATATGCGGAGTAAACATCTAAAAGTTTTTTGACGTTGTTACGTGAAAATTATGTGTTTAAAGTTTCAATCAATCAATCTACAACCCATAATGTCCCACTACTGGGCTCCGGTCTCCTCTCAGGAGAGGGTTAAGGCCAAACGTCCCCACGCTTTAAAGTTTAGAAATACTTTTTCATACAAACACTTGCACCTAATATTACATTTTTTTGTTTATATTTCTTGTAGTTTCAATCCTGATATTTCATGTACAAGTAATATTTGATAAAGAATAAGTATGCTTACGTGTTTTTGTCAACAACGAGTGTACGAATATCATTCGGCTGGCAGCCCTTGTAGCTTGTAAAACGTAATTTCGACCGATTCGTGTTCAGTACTTTTAGGTCAATTAGGCAGAGTCGCGCCCGCAGGCGTCCGCTAACTAATCACAGGGCACGCCAAACTTTATGCCGTGTTAATTTGACTAATGCGCGTCGGATTACAACAGTGATAAACTAGCCTGCCGTGTCCGAAACTCGCGTAAACCCGCGGACGCGTCCATCATTCTTTTATGATTATTAATTTGTTTACGTAAACTGTTGCTGTTGTTTGCTAACAATTTAAATTACGTTGTCTAATGTGCACCACTTTTTATTACAGAGTGTTTTTCTTCAGGGTTGAACGTGAAATGCATTAAACTTTCATTATTGCTGTGTCATATGTTTTCAACTTCCTTATGCTTACATTTAATAAGAATTATTCAGAACAGTTCTTACATATATTGTACTACACAAGTAATGAATTATTAAAAAAAACCCAACTGCGTATATTTTTTTGTTGTTTTTATATTTAATTTTGATGTACTCAGTGTCACTCTCATGACTAAGACGAATCAATTGACACCACCCATATAAAAATACGGCAAGCCGTTTATGCCCCAGGGCGTGCCAAGGAAATATACATACACTCGAAAAACATAACCCTCCTTCTTTCGCAGTCGCGTAAAAAGTATGCAACTCTTTTCTTTAATTCGATTATAATAAAACGACAATAATAAACTGACATAAAGTTGAATTAAATAAGCGCTAGACAAGCAATTAGCCAGAAGGAAGTAAGTGTCGTGTCCAGCAGCAATTAGGTCGTGCTGCTTAACCAATTAGTATGAAACAATTGCCCTCATCGTGCCGCCACACTGGTGTGAATACGCCCCTATCACTGTGCTTTTTCTACGACCACTTTATGACATTTTAAATGGCACCTCATTACTCGATTATTTCCAAAAAAGGAAAATTCGTCCGAAACTTGTAATTGGACTTTACATAGGGGACGATTTATGCGATCCATTGGTAGAATTATTGTTGTTTTGGGAGTAGCATGACGTGTCTATACATTACTTATCCAGAACTTTATGTTGGCACGAATTTTTTTGTAAGGATTTTAATTCAATCAAGTTGCGGGACATTGTTTGGGACATATTAAAGTAATTTGGTTACCGGTTCTTTTTAAATTTTTATGAGTTTTGTGGGACTTGTAATAGATGTATAAATAACTTGTCCTCTGTATTGTATGATTGTTTTACAAGAAAGTTTTAAAATGATAAACTTAATAGAATTTGCGATTCGAGAAATTACATGTCCGAGAACGAAAGCTGGAAAGCAGTTCTTAGTAGTTCTAAACTTTGCCAACGGCGTTTTTGGAATTCAATGTATCTAAATCTTTTTTTTTTTTTTTTTTAGTTTGATTTTCTGGTTGTAGTTCTTCTTAGCAGGCCATTTATGAGAAAAGGAAATCTCACACATTTTTGTTGGTCCCAAATAAGACAGATCTTTGGTAAGAAGACTGAATGCTTTTAACTAACCATATTTATATCATTTTACTAGTAATACCTCAAGTTGGATACAAATCGATGCCATTTACATAGAATAACAAAAGACTTGTTTTAAGTGGTAATTATGGAATATACTTTCTTCAAATTAAATAAATAAATAAATAAATATTTCGGACATCTAACTCACTACGCCATCTATTCCCAAACCAAGCAGAGCTTGTATTATGGACAACTATGAATACATAAATACTTTGTTTTGTAAATACATACTTATTATACATAGAAAACACCCAAACTCCGAAACAAATATTTGCAGATCACACAAATATTTGGTCTGACCTAGGATTCGAACCCGAGATCTCATGGACAGCAGTCGCGTACTCTACCACTGCGCCACCGAGGCAGTCGAATTCAATGGGATATTGTAACGTAAGTAGATCAGTCATTATATATTTAAAAATGTTTTCTTTTAGTCCTTACGCCAGCTTCCACCGTGGGAGAGCCACGCTTCGGCATGCATGGGCCGGCTCGACCGGAGTGATACCAGGGCCTCACAGAAAACCGGTTTAAACAGCGCCTGCGCTGTGTTTAACCGAGTGAGTAAGGATACTGAAGGCCTATAATCCAACCCTTCCCCTCATCCCCCTACCCATCCGCCAAGGCCGGCAACGCACTTGTGACGCCTCTGGTGTTACGGATGTCCATGGGCGGCGGAAATCGCTTACCATCAGGTGATACGTCTGCTCGTTTGCCCGTATTCCATAAAAAAAGCAACTTGTACAACCTTCCGATTGTTAGTAAAGTGGCTTACCATAAAGATGAAATAATTTTAAGAGGTTACCATTAACAAGGATATCATTTCATTGGTAATATGTATCTCATAAATAGAATGAGTGATAATTTGTAAATATCTGTTCACAAATTGTAAGTATAGTCCAGCACAAACGTGGTAATCACCAAAAATTTAAGTTGTAAATTTTTTTTTGCTTTTGTATTTCTAGTGCAGTCTTCTTTGAGATATACAAGTACACGTAACAAAAAATTTATAAGGAAATTTTAAATGTGTAAGTTTATAAATTTCATGAAAATTTTTAGGTTGAACTCGGACGCGATTTAATTATTTGTGGAAATATATCAATCTCTTTTATAAAATACTAGCTGTAGTCTGCCACACTTTAATACAATTTAGGCGCATGGCTGAGAAATTAGGAATAAAACTGATGTGAGAAATATATGAACACAATCTTTGAAGCGGTTAGTGTATTTTCAATATTTTTTAATACAATCATCCCAATCGGTGTGGAACTTTTTAAATTTTTTGAAACGTAATCACATAAACGGACTATACATTTTAATATAGATATATTTTACTATTTTATATATATTATACCATTTTTGTTGTTTTTAAGCTAGTTCTCTGTGCGTTTAATTTTAATGTATTTTTTTTCTTTTCAGAACATATCAAAGTAGACTGTATACTTTGAGAGGTCGCTTTTGTGCTCAACTGTACCAATGCACTGTGGCCGGTTGTCTTCAATTGATGGGAGAGGGTGGCTGTACTTAATTCATTTGTGGTCGCGTCATGCGGGAACATTTTATACCACCGCGATAGGAGCCGCACATAGCCGTGCTGTCACTGTGTTTAACAGATCCATGTAGGCGTGGTGCGATTACTACTACGCACATGTCTTTGAAATTCATAAAATTTGTTAACGAACTTGGTACCTTTTATTCGTAACGTTAGTGTACTTCAAGAAATATTTCAGAAAGGTAAAGGAAGACGACTTAATGTTTAAATTTGTATTTTTTTTATGTAATGTAGGGCAAATGAGCATACATATGCCCTGATGGTAAGCGATTACCGCCGCCCATGTACACATGAGGCGATGAAAGTGCGTTGCCGGCCTTTGGGGTATAGAGTGGGGGGTTGTGGGGAGGAGTTAGGGTATGAGCCTTTTTTTTTTTTTTTCGTTTTTTGACGTGGTGGAATGCCTTTACGCGCTTCGCTCCCCCCTGCGGGTACAGGGGGTTCGCTTCGTGTGGGACTCCTGACTGACAACAGCCAGACTACCCACTAAACCACCACGGTGTGCCACTCTGCGCCTGAGATGGGAGGGGTCCGGGAACCGCTTTCTTACGCCATCCGGACCCCTCCCAGCGCCAGCCCGCACTGAGGCGGGCTCCGTCTCCGATGGTAAACTCTCAAGGTGGGCGACGCACGGCACACGCATTACGTCGCCCCCCCTCGCGGGTGGCCTCTAAGCGGATGGGGGGGAAAACCCGTCCCGCCCATCCGCGGCCACACTCAGGGCGGCATGAGGCGCTGGTAGGCGCGCCTCCGCCGCCCGGTTCGCCGGCGGCGGATCGGGTCCGAGTGGAGATCGTCCTCTCGGGCCTTCTCCGCCGCCTCCTTCTGCGAGATGACTTCCTCGCAGAAGGTCGCGACCGCGGTAAAACTGCTCTCGCCGCCGGCCATGGAGCGTACGACGGCCGGCAGCGAGAGATCTCCTCCGATGACTGCAGTGAGGGCCCGACGCTGCGGCGCCCAAGCGGGGCACGCGGCCAGCGTGTGCTGGGCCGAGTCCTCACTGCAGTCGCAGTGGTGGCAGGCGGGACTCAATTCCCTCCGCGCGACCGAGTGCAGGTACTTCCCGAAGCAACCGTGCCCGGAAAGCACCTGCGTCAGTCGGAAGGAAAGGGTCCCGTGCTGCCGCCCTGCCCACTCGAGGATGACGGGCTGGAGCGCCTCCACGGTGGCGAAGCCAGCACGTGGAGCCTCCAGCCGCGACGACCACCGAACCATAGTGGCTCGACGGGCGGCTTCACGCCACTCGCGTACCTCTTCGGGCGGAGGGCGCATGCCACTCTCCGCCCGGAATTCAGCCACCCGTCGATAAACTTCGGCGAGCACTTCCGCCTCCAGATCCCACGGGGGTGTACCGGCCAAGGCGCACGCCGCCTCGGTCGACACCGTGCGGTATCCGCGTATGGCTCTGACCGCCAATACCCTCTGAGGGCGCCAGAGGCGCGCCTTATTCTGGGCGGTCAGAGCCGACGCCCACACCGGTGCGCCGTACAGCGCCATCGACCGTACGACCCCCGTGAAGAGGCTGCGCGTTGCGACACTGGCTCCACCCAGATTGGGCAAAAGTCGCCCAAGGGCGGAGGGGTTAGGGTATGAGCCTCCGGTATCCTCACTCACTCGATAAAACACAGCGCAAGTGATGTTTTAAACGGATTCTCTGTAACGCACTTGTGTCACTCCGGCCGAGCCCCCATTCGTGCCGAAGTGTGGCTCTCCCACGTAAATATTTGTAATGGTAATTTTTTTACTACTTTTTTGCAAATAATTTTTACGTATGTAATAAAAGTAATAAAACTAAAGTTGCCCTTTGTCTTTTTTCATATTTATTGTCTTTCAAATATTTCCTCTCAAACAAAACTTATCTTAACAATTAAAAGCAGTTTGTCCCAAACAAACCGATGCAACCATTTTGAAATGTTACGCTTATTCGAACATTGAGCATTTCATTAATTTGATTTTAAAATATTTTTATTTTTGGAGTACCCAACAGATTTAAAATAGAGATTTAAAAGTTACAAAAAATAAGCTTTAGAGCAATATCCGATTTAATTTAGGAAAGAATAATGCGAATGGGAACAAGATATTAAAGTAGGTACAATGCTGTAATAGAATGAAGCAAATTATCTAGCATATTGTTAGGTAGTACCTACTTTGAACGGAAACTTAAAACACTAATACAATGTCTACCTGTCCGAATAAAAGTTAAAATGTTTTACATTTATACTTAGAACCGATATAATTTCAACAACATTTAATTTACGATTAAACTCAGTCTTAGTAATAAATTTAAAAAATCATCAATTCGTTTGTCTTACCCGTCCGCTGTCGTTTGGTGTACACGGATGCCCACATCATAGCATCTTGTTCTCGTAACATGATCTCCAATAAAGAGTATTCAACAACTTTAGATCTTTAATCAAAAGCTCAGGAGCGATCATCAAAAAAGCAACAAAACTCGTTTAAAGACGAGCCCCGCCTTGCACGCTATTGGTCGTTAACCCTACCACCGCGAAAGGGTTATTAATAGACCCCTACCAGAGAGGCGCGCGCGCCGCCTCGCAACCGTCTTTTAAGTTTTTTAGCTGCATTGTTTATTTATTTTTTGTCCATACTAGCTGCGCTTTGATTGGACGAAAGGGTTAGGCCATAAATAAATCCGCGGCCTCATCTACACGGTTATACATAGGGCGGCGCCCTTTTAAGAGTGAAAGGGTTGGATTATTTGTTATTCTAAAAGGGGTCGCCTGATGGGGTTAAGTGCAATCGTAAATCATAATGGCGTAAGTACATAAATACGAAAATATATGGAACGGTTATGTATCGGTAGAGGAATTAAAGTTAAAAAAAGTGTTCAATTTAGCAACCAGGTCTTTGATCAAATTGGTTACATATTGATTGAAAAATGTATATTTTATTTAACATTTGTGTGACAAATAAAAGTACTATTGAACGTGGTATTGAATTTTATTAATGTTCTTTGAACTTTATTAAAATAAAATGATTGCTGTTTACATTTTATTCTCATAATTTCTACGTAACAAAACTTGCTTATAAAAAAACAAGTATTTTAAATACTTTCAAAGTCTTAATAACTTTGTAGAACTTCTTAAATATTTTTTATTAACTTTAGTTATTTTTCCACGCGACATCAGTTACTACAGATCTCCGCTGAATTATTTAATTACGAACTTTATTGATTTGAGAAACACCTAGCCTCGAACGCTGAGCAGCTTTAGGCTTGTGGACCAGTCCAACATTGAGTGTTGACGTCTCAGCCCTGTTTGTCATGTCGAGTAGATTGCGGGATCGCGAACTAAAAGATACGACGAAGCTTTCCATATGCGCTCATAGCCTAGTTGCAGTCGGTGATTAGAAACAATCACCGAGGGTAAGCAATGACGGCGCAGTCACTACCTAGATGGGTGACCGCTGGTGGCATGTTACCATGAGCGTCTCCGTAATTTGGAGGCTACGTTAAGCAGTCGGTCCCAGTTGTTATCATAGGATAACAGTCGTGAAGCTTAGTTGGAGGCCTTTGGGCGGCTTAAAAACATCCATAAGATTACGTAGCCACAACATTGTTTTGCCAGTCCCCAACCCGCACTTGGCCAGCTTGGAGACGTATGGCCTTAACCCTCTCCTGAGAGGAGACCCGAGTCCCGCAGTGGGACATTATGGGTTGTTGATGATTGATGATGATGATAAACATTTCGTATAAACTCTACTCTCTAAACGGTCATAAGTCATATCTCTATTTATACTAAATAATCAATATAAAATTTACTTTTTCGAGCTTGATTTGTGTGGACTTTACTTTCATGTGTATGCACAATAAATGAGTGATAAAATCGTAGTTCGCGCACGTGCGTGCCAAATAACATACCAGTTAATCTTTGCACGAATCATTTTAGTACTAGCGTTAATCTGCTGACATTTAAATTTAACCTTTGTTGATTTTACTTTTATGCAAGTGTAATAAAGGGAAAGCATGGCGGGCGAGGTGACGTGATGTCTGAACTTCCACGGGGATTAAGTCCGTAACACCTTGTTCGTTCGTAGAGCAGTTCGAGAGCTTGTCACCGCGGTCGTAATGCTCCTCAATATAATTATGTTTAAATGGATTTAGCGTGGGCTATTAATACGATATAGATGTTTCGGGTTTTGTTGAAACGGCTTAGATAGTTGAATAATAAAATATTTCAAAATAAAGAATAACGTATTGCAACAAGGCACTGATATCACACGTAAAGATAAATGAGACAATTTCCTTAAAAACTCCCTACATTTGAAAACAATTTATAATTACTATTATGTTTCGGTTAAATTTAATATTTCATAATAATTATTCAATAGACATTAGACCAAGTAAATCGTTATTTGTATATATGTATATATACTATATTCCGACCATATTTAAATAATCGAGCCTTAAAGACTAGTGTCTAAAATCGATGTTGCAATTATTTATATAAAACCTGTTCTTAACAAAATGTGAAATAAATGTGCATTACGACGTTTAATAATACTATTTTACGTATTATATTATTGTTTATCTAGTGCATATCTTGAATGACAAAAAAACAGTAATATGTATGGATTTGAACAAATTTTAATACAAAAATATTGCCGTATCCATATGCCGTACGTTTTTTTAAACTTCGCTACTTTAACTTTGAAGTGTAGGTTTTATTCAAATGTAATAAATTATTTTACAAACAATTGTAGTAATTAAAGATGGCGACGAGACGTAGATACAGAAAAGAGAACAAGTTGGCAACAAAGAAGCCGAACCGTATTATCTCTGCCAAACCTTTAGATATGTCGCAGAACCCAAACAACCCTAATATTTTAAAATCGTAGGCGGACGGGCGGCTCAATAAATTATCTATTAGTCGAACATCTCTTGACATGTCCACAATGGACAAAGTTAACTTTTGTGCAACCGTATTGAAGTTGATGGCGGACAATGAATCTGTATATGCAAGAACCCTTCCTCACCTGCATTCCCACGTTTAGTAGAAAGTGCATTCACAGTACAGAAAAAGTTTGCGCAAACAAAATTTCATGTCAAACATTCAAATTTTGCCTAAGAAAGGGTCGCTTCGATCGGGTGTTTAAATAAACACACGTGAGTCCGTGGGAACTTAATACTGACAATGATTATTTCAATTATTACGATATTCACTGCGGGGGAGTTATTGTGTCACAGTATTGTTTTTTATTAGCTTTGAATATTACCCAATCGATTGTATTTCTTTCTACTGAACGATGAAATTGCAACTGTGGTAGTGACTGTAGGTTTCCGACTGTATTTTTGTGTATGTAACGCAATATCTCGGCCCATGTTGAATTTCATTCAATGGATAAGTTGTTTCATGACATATTGTTGTATGCATAAAAAATAATTACAGTATTTTATGAACTATGAGTACATATACTTGTGTCACAATGTTCCAACTGAGATGTATCTGTTTTTTTATGGTAAGTAGTACAAACGAGCAGGACAAATCATCTGATAGTAACTGACAACTTTAGAGAAAAAAGGGGGCGGGTAGACAAAAGCCCCTTCTCCCCACCAGAATTAAGAGGGGTAAAATAAAATGAAAAGATTGTAGTAGTAGTAGTGTATAGTGTAGAAGTAAAAAGTAGTTAACACCAGCGAATCTATATAAAATGCCTTAAAATAGTAGCAGGAAATGTGTCAAGAAATATAGAATGGAGATCCACCCGAGAAGGAGAGGAAACTCCTAGTAGATTAATGGTTCATTTAATATTTTGATGATTATTCACTATTCAAAACCTTTGTGAAATACGATCAACACTTTTAGTTATTAGAGACACATCCCGCACCCGTTTTTATAGACGAGTGTAGTACAAATTCGTAGTAAGCATTGATATCAATCAGCATGTTCACAAAGGATATTCATAGAATGCAAAATGCAATCGGTTGATCTGTTTAGAGGTGGAATATTTTCCCACGTGTTTCTACTTAACATTCGCTACAGGATCAGTGTGGCGCATCTGATAGTGGCACAAAAACTAAGGTCAGCTAAGAAGTGAAACTGCGGCTCTCGAATTGCATCGACCCTTTCACTCTCGATGTATACCTGAGCTTTTTACCGCCTTCCAGTAATCGCCTTCGTTCGAGGGACCGACCGCAAAAATTCTGTGGATTTCAAACTTTCGAAGTTAGTTTAGTTTTAAAAATAGAAATAGCATTAAACTTATATGTGTTAGTAAACACATAGTTTTTCAACTTATTTTTTTTATTAATTACGTAAAATTATTTTACTCAGGCAATCGAAAAATAACAAGTACCTTAAATTTAACCTATGTAGTGGCCTCGGTTTTGCTGTGTTACGTTCCTATGTATGTTTGTCAATTAATTCAAGCATCTTAATTTATATTATTAATTCAAGTGGTTATATTTACTTTTGGGATGGAGGATGTATAATATGTAATCGCTAATTCCGGTAACTAATTAAAATAGTTGATCTTTTTCTAGATCCATTAAAATTTTGAGAATCACTGGTCATTGAGCCGAATGGGCTGCAATATTTCGCAAATTCTTCTTTGAAGAAAGAACTTAAAAATAAATCAAATGATTATGGGACGTGTAACAAAAACTTGGGTTAATTACTCGAACTCGGACGATAGGAGGGATCGTTTTTCAGCAACTATGGATGGTATCAATTTCTATCTTGTCCTTTGAGGGTACACACATGGAGCATTCATTAATTTTTTTCTTCGATTTCGAATTTTTATCAAATATGCTAGTATAGTAAATATTTGTTTTAAAACGTTTTCATAGCTAACTTGATCTAGAGACTTTAAAAATCACACCAGCTTGTTAGTTTTGATATTGTTCAATAAGGTACGGAGTTAAGGATAAAAATTGACGAAATACGAAATGCATAGCCCATTGACTCCTTCCATACCGTCAGATATATTGTACACTAATTTGTTGGTACCTGCTATATATATATATATATATATATATATATGTGTATAGTATATATATATATAGTATATTGCATTTATTCAGTATGAATGTTAGTATGTTTACAAATGTATGTAAGTAACTAAAATCAGACAAAAAAGGAACCTTAACACATTTAAAACAATCTTTTAAATTTGAAAGTTCGTATTCATAGTGGTTGCCTCACACTCATTTGATCTCTTTATAGACGGTGCGGTATATTTTGCTTCGGCGCAAGCATGCTATGTGGGTCTACCCACATTTAAGTACAGTGTGTCTAATTCGAAAACTAAATCTAAAACTTATTTTAGTACATTTCCAAGGATATAACAGTGAAGTAATCCCTGGGTTAGGCTGTAATTATATAGATTACCTGTCTTAATATCGGGAACATTGATTATAAACGCAGAAATACTTGCCCTGTTCAGTAGTGTTAAAAAATCACCATTGTTTTTTTTCTGTATTGTTTTTTTGTTTTTCAATTACATGTCACTGTTGTGATGCGTATTATATTGTGATATGTTTGTTTGGCGTGGTTGTGATACCTGTGTATCGAGATATATCGGTAAGTTGGATCTATTATTCTGAGAACTATTCTTCTAACAGGCTAATATATGTATGTATATTGTGTGGGTTTGCCCAACTTTTGATACAGTGTACCTAGTTTGGTTAAATACATCTGTTTTTTATGATTTAGTTTATACCTGGGAAGAAACTAACTTCTAAGATACAGGCTCGGCCTAGTTTAGACGTTAGTGATCATAGCCATATTGTAGACACCCAGTTTAAGAGTATATCACAACATATACCTGGTTATAAAAAAACCAATTGTATTGTCGTGGTGTTGGTATTATATCAATAAAAAAATAATTTCAATTTAATATATATAAACGTCATATAATACAACTACAGGTATGTTCGTAACCCTCGTTACGCGAGTCTGACTCGCGCTTGGCTGGACTTTTAATAGTAATAAATATATATGTTTACCATTTCATTAATTCACATTGACTTAACACTATTAAATACATTGAAAGAAAAATATTAAAGGTAATTTTAAGAAAATATTACCCATCCCTAAAACATTTCGGTGGAAAGGTGCCCATTATACTTGCATTGTTGCCGCGTTGAATGGCAATGGACAGCCTTTGCACCAGGAACGAGCCGGAACGGGAGTCACCCTTAAGCTCCGCAAGTCTACGGCCCAGTTCCCCCACAAACTTCAGAGTATCGACAGCCCAGCTTCCCATAGTCTCCACTGCCACCAGTCCACTGCCAGTTGCGAATATCGAGCTTCAGCAAGATGCTCCCCTCGCTCCCTGAGCTCTCACAAAGGCTCGCGCTGTGTGGATAGCTGCCTCGCACCCCGACCGTGTACCAAACCCCAGTTGATGCGGCTGCAAGTAACCGGACATGTTCTCTCTGACAGCGCGACATGCTATTTTAGCAACTAAGCGACGAAAAATGCAATTGGACCGGTAAAATAGGGGATGAAAGTTAATATGATATAATGTATATTGACTATATCAACCGGGATGACATTTCCTTAATTCCTTTCCTCACTTACGTTATATAAAAAACCTACACGCAAAAGGGGTAAAATAGGGGATGAAAATTAATATGACAAAATGTATATAGACTATATCAACCGGGCCATAATTAAACATCCATAGACACTGTATTCCTTAAAACCAGTTCAGTAGTTTCGTTGACGCCATAGAAAGCGGACGCCGCTTTCTATTGCGTCAAGTGTTGTGGGTTCAAATCCTACGTGTGATAACACTTTATGTGATTCACAAATTGTTGTTCTGAGTCTGGGTGTTCTTTGTGTCTGTTTCATATATATTTGTAAAGTCCTCGCGGCACAGGATGTATATTCCTGATTCGGAAGTTCTTTTTAAAAGACAAATAAAACTTAGAGTATCAAAGCTTCCTTTTGGTTTAGCTGTAGTCGGGTGAAAGCTCTGGTTGAGCAGTTAATACAAAAACTTACTAGTCTAGTTAGTTAGGTTAATATTTAACTTTAAGATTTGGAGACTTCTATTTTGAGATTAAATATCTTGCTTTTAAAAAGAAAAAGTATTCTAAAGGTATTATTTTTATACGTTTTGCACAATATTTAATTGTATTTATCGAAATAGTTTTTGCGAGCAAATTTACCTAAATCTCGCTTTTGTATTCAGGTAAACTCCTTTTTTTTATTGTACCAGTTGAGGAAGGAAATTTTACTTTATATCTTCTGAGGAGAGTTCAAAGTTAAACGAGTGACACGTATTGATTTGTTACATATTGATGCGGCTGTGAAAATGGATATCACGGATTCGATCATTTATAACTCGCATTTGACAACCAAACAAAACCAATGTATGATAGAAAAAATCTCGGAATGTGAGTTTGGAAGAGTAGAAATGAAGTATTATTGCAACACTTGCACTTTCGATGGCTTCTTTTGTCAGATTCGATAATGAGAAGCTCTGGTTTCGTACCGATTATTATTACACCTACACGTGGTTATATAGGAACTGGATACATGATGCCACTATTGTTACTTCTAGATTATTTTTTTGTCAGGAAATTCTTAGTTTAAGTAGGACCACATTAAATAAAAAATGAACGTCTACTACTAACTTCTATGTCAGTTGGAGGTACCTAACGAGGGAATTTAGTCTATAGAAGACTTATCTATCACGTAGGTCAATTCAAAATAAAATATCCACTGTCCCACGGCAGGTCTAGCTGTGGGGCAGTGGGCAAAAAAAACTAAATTGGTGGAACTCTAATTCTTTTATTAGCTTCCAAAGATCATAGATGTTTGCAGATAAAAAAATCAATGCAAAAGGCTTTGTGTAGAATATAAATTGTACACTAATTATTAGTTAATATATTTATACAAAAGGCCACCTTATTGTTACAATCTCTCACAGGTAATCCGACAGGTGATAAAACAACCTTTACCTTCCCTTTGTAAAAAAATGCCGCAAAACTCTTTCTTTACTACCTTGACCAAATTATGTTCAACTAAATTTCTTTATGCGAATCGAGTAACTTTGTTTCAAGAGGGTAGGTGTTGTAAAACGTACCTATTTATAAGTTACCTTGCAAGTATTTGTCGGAAGTAGATGGATGATTACACTGAGTAGTGGTCCCGAGTAACGTAAGCAAACTACCGCTTCACTGCACTATGAGACCGCAGAAAATTGTATCCAAACTTCAGTATTTGCAAAAATTCAATAAGTTTCATATCTTTGTAATTATAGGATGTATGTATGGGAGAAAGAAGATGTAGCTACGATTTTGTTTATGCACAAATACTACAACCTCACAGTGAGTTTTAGTATAAAGCTTTTTTTTCTTTACTATTTTCAGAATTAGTGAGGATACCAGAGCCTAAAAAACAAACCCTCCCAGTTTTCACACCTAGGGTTAAACTTAATTTAAAATTTTAATTGGGACTTAACGAAAAATATACTCATTAATGTGGATTATGGAACATGATTGAGAATTTCCTACTTTCTTAAATCGGTAAAAAGTGAATGCCTGTATAGGATAACTATGTCGATTTATACATGTTCAACATTTAGTTTAGAAGTAAAGCAATGGCTTCTTAGTGAGGTATTTTCAATTGGTCAGTGTCAATCACATGTTTCACAAAATTCAGAACACAGATCATTTCAATGAAGTTAGATACACGATTGGTACGATAGGTGTATGGAGTAACTTTATGGCTAATTACCGTTTGTGATTCTTTAATATTTATAAAAAAATAATCCAGCCTTTATGTAGAATGTTTCAATGTGAATAGTAGTGCGATGCATTGCACGCGAAGACTTTCGCCTGCGTGCACTCGAGAGCGAGCACACGTGCACAATGTGCTCTCAAAGGATTTTTTACAATAAAACATATGCCGCTTTTTGCTTAACCCACTTTAAGTTCGATTATAACCTTCTTACCTACATTTGCTTCGGTTTTTGTACGAGTGTAGCCGCGCGAAATGTTACATTTAACAGTTTCTATTGAAATATGCCGAATTTTGAACTTGTAGATACTCGTAATTTTGACCTACATATAAGAAAATACAGGATGCAATGGTTGTTTGACTGGTTTCTTAAGATATTATCATTTTGACGGTATCACTGTATTATAATCATCTTGTACAGTTTGTTATGAAGGAGAGGATGTGCCAAAGTTTACAATGTAAGTAGTTAGAGTTACCTTTACTGACTAAAATGTTTTTATCTGAATAGTGTTTAAGCAGATTTGTCATATACGTAACTAATGCACAACATCTTACGAAAAAAGGTGTTATTCCTTCATGTGTTTGTTATTGTTTAGTGTTTAGACATAAGTTTTTTACCGACTTCCGATTTCTACCGACGAAAGGAGGAGGTTATCAATTCAACTTTATGTTTTTTTAAAGTTTATTATCTTAGAACTTTCGACTAGGTGAACCGATATTGATTATTCTTTTTGTTCTTTGTTAGCTGATGCTTCAGGTGTAGTGTCTTTCCATTTAAATTTGGTCCAGTTCTTGTAGTCGGTTTTTTGTTGGTAAAATTTTGTATTAGTATTTAATTTACATAACTCAGTCCCCAACCCGCACTTGGCCAGCGTGGGGACGTATGGCCTTAACCCTCTCCTGAGAGTAACCCGAGCCCAGCAGTGGGACGTTATGGGTTGTTGATATTACATAACTAAAAATTGTTGTAATGCTGTCAAATTACGAAATACTTAAACATTGATGTTACAGATAGTCATACAACGGGTCATAGGGCTAGTGGTTAGTGACTTTGAGTCAGAGTTAGTAGGTTCAATTCCCACCTGGGACAAATAATTGCGTGATGAGGATCATCGGATATTTTTTTTTGCGGATATATCCTCAGGTACCACTGAGTGGTGATTACTTCGGACCACGGATGTCACTTATCCTCTGTCTGTATTTAATGTATGTATGTATTCAGAAATATATAAGTATGTATTTCTATCAGGAGTCTGGTTACCATGGCACAGCCGCTGTAAATATAACTATCAAACTATCATATGTTACATGTGTAAAGATGTCATAATTATTAAATTCAAGTGGCATCATAGCTTCTTAGTTCTGCACCAAGTTTCGAACGGAATCTATAAGTATAGTAATAAAATTAAATGTATTTTAATGCCACTATTTTCTTATTAATTATTTATATAACGCGATCACTTAGTTAAATATGTTACATACCTCTGATTTGCCTGACGTTTCGATCAGGTTGCACAGGCCCTGGTCACGTTTTGACCAGGTTGCACTAGTGGTGGTCACAGACTGATTATAACCGAAACGTCATTCAAATCAGAGGTATGTAATGCTTTTAAATAAGTGATCGAATTAATTCCCGTGAAAATAATTATTATATCATGCAACGCGAAAGTTTTAAAGTTAGTATTTTACTATTACCTTTCATTAAATTATGAAAATATTAGATTAGCTTAAGCTAGACTGGCGCTATTTCTAAATATGTACGAATATATTATTGATAAATTAAAACCAAATCCAGATCAAAACTCACCCAGATCGAGCTTATCACTCAATTTTATTTTATGAAAATCAGTCTACACCCTCTAGATTGACAGCACTATTAACGACCTAGTTCCAAGCCGGTGAAAAATCATTTTTCTGAAAAGATTTTCCTTTTCAAACTTGTTTATTTACTAAATTTTAATTTGGTAACGTTTAATACCCCATTTTAAATGGGGTTAGTTAGTACATCGCAGAACTACATCTATCTTTCGTCCGGTGTTGTAGACATAAGGGTGTGAACAAAAAAGATGTGACTTGGATGTTTTTGTTTATATAATAGCTAAGTATGTGTGTGGATGAGACGCCTCGCATATGGACCCAGGAAGACCTTGCGGAATATCGCCCATCTTGTGCAATAACAACAGGGCTGCCACTTACTCTTATTTAATTTTATCCTGCAGTGATAGACTGGACAGGTAATAATAGTCATATAATCCGAATATTAAAGGAAATATTTCGGTTAATTTCCCGCGAAAGACTCATTTCCGTAACAACCATGGCTAGTAACACAATTCTTTGTGCGTAAACATTTGGAGCAAAGTATAGTTGTGTGATAAGAAATATAAATGGACAGAAAGTATAAAGAGATATTCATTCCCCGTGGACAACGTGGACACACAGTGTTTCGCATCGATCCTCTTTCTACAATCACTTACGCTTCTACTGTCTTATAATAATATAATAATAGCTAATAATAGCTAATATTTTGTTTTATCCACGTGACTTAGCATTGAGATACGTGATTCGCATACATTTGTTAGCTTTCTTATAACGTTTACGTTTGTAGAATGCCATTTAGCTAGGGGAGCTGCACCATCTCTCGCTTGGTAACATGATTGCGGCCATGTTGCGGAGCAAGAGCGCGTGGAACTCCGTCGTTTCTTTCTGCGAGCAAGTTATGCTTACCAAGGAGACGGCGGAGCGAGACCGGGAGAGGTTTAGAACTCTTCCGGTCCGCCAGGCCCGGGAACGGGCCAGGTACCACATACGACTCGGGCGCCGGAGATCACGAAGTGAACTCCGTCCTCCATAAGCGCAAGCCTGGGAGTGACAGATGTGACCATTTGTCGCCCCAGCAGAAGCAGGCTCGGGTGGGGCTATTGGGGCATTAACGGAAACAACGGGGCTTCCTCACAGGAGGGGGCCATCTAGAAACCGTAGGTGGCCTGAGGTACGTCAGGGTTCCAGGGTTTTCCTATCTAGGGTGTACCTGGTTCCCCGGCTCCTAGTACCAGAGACGGCATGTGGTTTTAGTCGGTTCGTATCCGACATGCCACCAGGAGGTGGTATCCGAGGGGATTTCCGCACGGGGAAAAAAAGCGGAGCTGCACCTCTAAAGACTCCGTCTGTCCATTCCATCCCTATCACTTTGATAGTGGGCACGGTGCGATTTTAAAGAAACCCTTTGCCACCACTAACTAACCTGTAAAAAGAAATAAAAAAACACTGTTCTTGGGTGATTATGGCTGAATAAAGCCTTCAAGAAAGAAAGATCGTACTCCCGCTTCAAAGGTCAGCAACGCACTCATTACTTTCCAGTTGTAGGAATCTATAGGCGGAGGTAATCGTTTGCCATTAGGTCTGCGTATTCATTAGACCCTATGTAATAAGATTAACCTTTTATCGATCGATAAGTTAAAGCAAATAAGTTGATGAGAAGTGCCACCTACCAAAATCTTTATTTCTCGGGTGTTTGGAGTTCAGTATTCGAGTTATATAATCGGCTTATTTGACAAATCTTTCTTTGTTTACATTCACACTTATGTCACTTTGAGTGAAATTTTCTTGTTATGATTTTGATAAGGTCGACAACTTCGACCTTAGCATTCAGATTTAAATGTAAACGCTAAACCATCAAAAATAACTGACTTGTAGGTAATATTTAAAAACAATATTTCGGCCATCAAACGCTCAATGTCATCTAGTCCCAAGCTAAGCAGAACTTTTGTTATGGGTACCAGACAAATGATATAAATACATATATACTTTTTTTTGTAAACATATCATACATAGAAAACACCTAAACTTCGAAACAAATATTTGCAGATCATACAAAAATTTAGCCCGCCCCGGGTATCAAACCCGAGACCTCACGCATAGCAATCGCACCTCAGAACGATTATCATTTTCAAGTCAAAAGTCAACTGTTAAAACTGAAAATTTCTTGCCAGGGCAAGAAATTTTGCGTTTTAATTATGTGAGACATGCTCTTAACCAAACTTATAATAACTTATCAACTTCAACAAGAACTATTTAGAAAAAGTGTGATTTGTGATTATATGTTGGTTAAGAAAGTTGGCTAAAAGTGATTCTCATGTGAAGTCGAACAGACATTGTAAATTCATTTAAAATAACACATTACCTCTCGTGGTTACATTGACATATTCCGGCTTATAATATATCCTTTCATTTTATTTATAATTTAAGAGTGAGCTAACAACCCTAAGCATTGTTGCGTCGTATCCCACGGTTGGTGTAACCTGAGTCGGGTGTCCGTAGCTTCCGTCCGGCTTTTAGCGGTGTCTCATCGGTCACCGCGCCCCGCCCGCCCATCCATCCTCGCACATATCTAATCAAACAATGTCTCGAGAACGCCTACATACAAGTCATACGCGTACCGTAGCTTTTTGGCGAGTTGGTCCTATTCCTACTAAATTATATGAGGTTAGGAATGACTGAACGTGACTGGCTAGGTGTCAGATAAAGGAAGAAGCGCGAGGTGGCCGGCCGGTGGCGATGGGCGCCTCCCGAGGTCATTAATATTAATTAGGCGCGGTGGTGCCGCCGCTCAGGCTCAATGCGCGGCTTCTTTGCTTCTGACTCGCTGCGAAAATTAATTACTCACAATCTTTATGTTCCAATTATAAAGGCCTTCGCAACAAATTAAATCTGTCCGGAGCAGGCCTCTTTTGAGAGAGGTTTCACTCTCTTTGTGGGCTTGATAAATGTTCCTTTGCAAAAATTCTTTGAATTCAGCAAAATGTAGATATTTGACTTAATACCTTAAATTACGAATATCTGCAAAAACTTAAAGAAGCTTCTCGATGTTTAAGTTATGTAACAATAAAAAGGCAATTATTTCAAAGTTCGTTACTCTTTGAATGAGATTGTGCGTAATTGTATGTTATTTAGAAGTCTTCGACGGAATAAAAAGGGAAACGGATTTCAAAATTCAGCTTTTGCATAAGTGTAAAGGACTTCCGCGTTTGGTGAGCAAAAACGAAATCTCATAGAAAAAACTACAAGTTTCCCTTTCATCGGGAACCAAAATATTTAACGGCCGTAACCGGATATCTTGGAGCAGCTCTTGGAAACAAAGCAAAAACCACCAACGTGTTATTACGCGAAACCAACATTTAATAAGGTTATTTTTTATTTTGCATTGGTTTTGGTTATCCATTAATTCGCGTGAGCAAAAAATATTTGGGTGTACCTATGCCATGGCCACATTTGAATAGTTCGTTGGCGCACTCATTGTTGTAGGACGATGCGGAAATGGGATATTTTCTTTCTACAGAAATATAATATTCTGCGGCTTTATGTTGACCTGATGCAAAAAGCTTACACCCACTCATAATTGTGCAATCTTCGATACTTGTATGTCTATGTATGGTAGACTGCGAGAGTTTAATAACTCTATTTAATCAAAGTAAAATAACAATAAGGACTGTATTCTTCAGTACATGAAATGAAATCCTTATCAGTTTTTAAAATATTAATATTTTCTCTTTCGTTATGACATAGTTTCGGTTCTTTGGCCAAGTCAGACAATGCGGTGAATGGGATATATTCAGATCTGATTGGTAAATTTTCGAAGCAGTATACTCTTTCATTGTCTCTGACTTTGACATACAATTTGATAATATGACTGTGTTTCTGGTATGAAAGCACATTAGAATTGAATACATATGAAGTAATAGATTTAGTTTAAATCAAACGTTGTCTGACTATACCTTCACATTTTGCCGACCAGTTGGTTTCCAATAGAACGATCAAAGACTAAAATCGTCATATTGTAAAATAATATTTAAATCCTAATTAGATATTGTTAACAGGCAAAGTTATAAGTTATCAATGTAAAATGACTGCACAGATGGCGTAGTGATTGATGCGGTTCATCATCAGCCTATCGCAGTCCACTGCTGGACATAGGCCTCTCCAATTCCACGCCACTTAGTTCGATCTATGGCTTCTCGCATCCAGCTCCTGCCAGCCGTCCTGCGCAAATCATCGCTCCACCTGGCTTGTGGACGTCCTACACTACGTTTGCCGAGACGCGGTCTCCACTCAAGAACTCGTTTACCCCAACGGTTATCGGTTCTTCGGCAAATGTGGCCAGCCCACTGCCACTTCAGCTTGCTAATCCTGTGGGCTACGTCGATGACCCTGGTTCTTTGTCGGATCACCTCGTTTCTAATGCGATCCCTTAGAGAAACGCGGTTACCTTGCCTTTACCTAGGTGTTGAGTGTTGTGGGTTCGATGAGGCAATATATTGTACGATTCTCTAATATTTTTTTTGAGTCTGAGTCTTAGTTTCGTGGATGTAGGTAATATCCCTTGCGACAAATGATATACTAAGAGTGCGCAAATTGTTTTTATAAAAATGTACCATCAAAGGAGAAGTCTCTTGTGTCAGTTGTATTCGATCGCATATAAAAAAATATTACAAAATAGTCCTGAAGAGGTGTATTTTACTTTATTTTTCTCATTAAACTTTTGACTGCAGTTCTAAGCATACATTTAAAGTTACGCTTGCACGTGTTCATGTGTTGTTATTATGTAACAATAAGTAGCTACCCATCGGCCTTTGGTGCCCTTTTGCTATCAAAGTTTGTAATAATTTTGAGTGACGTTCGCCCCTACAAAGGTAAATCTGTCTAAATGCTCTTTTTGACACTAATGTTTTCTATAACATTTGATTCAGTGTGTCACATTGGACAGGAAACGGCGATTAAAAACCTCAAAGGATCGAAATGTCAATAATATTGAAGATTGGCAAAAAACCTGCGATATTGCACTGTGCAACTGCACGATATTAACCTTAAATTTTGATCAATCAAATATACTGTTGCCCACGGCTCCGCCCGCGTATATGTCGGTTATCGCGACAAATAATAGCCTATGTGTTATTCCGATGTAAAAGCTATATTACAGTAAAGTTTCAATCAAATCTATTTAGTAGTTTTTTCGTTAAAGAGTAACAAACATCTATTCCATACTTACAAAATATCGCGTTTATAATGTTATTAGGATGAAGAGGAATAAATGTATATTTTTACAATTATCATAACTTCAATTAAGAAAAAAAAAATTTTTTTAACAACATAAGTTTGAAGCCAATGACAATTACAACGACTTTTAAACCACTTGCAAGATACAAATAATGCATTTTTTTAGTCCTAGCTATTATTTGCACAAAGCTACATGGTGACATCTTTGAATATACGTATTGTTTTGTACTTTATTTCACTCCAATTTTTTATTTCATGGGGTTTTTACACACATATAATTAATTTTTGAAGGAAACCAAATTTGGTTTAAGGATATTTCCAATTATCTTAATTTAATGGTACCTGTGAACAAATTCCTTAATATTGTTACAACAAAATGATTGTTCTGGGAATCAGTTGACAGGTAAGAACTAATCGATTTCCTGTCAACAACTGACCATACACAAGTGGTTCGATCAGAGACGCGATGCTCGAGATTAATGAATTTCGAATTAGATACGTCCGAATCGAAATGAAATTGAACTATGAGATCGGAAGTGAGTGTTGAATGGTATAGTATTGATGGATTGTTGCGAAATGTACAAAAAAGTGTGGCGTCCGCAAACTGTCCCGCAGCTGGCCTTCAATTTGAGTAATCCGATAAATATTTTTTACTTCCTTTAAGTTGTTTTTTTCATGAAAGATATCGAACATCAAACATTACACGTGGAATACAGAATTGCAAATCTGTTTTCCTTACGTTGTCACTGTCATCAGTATTTTAAACTATTTTTTGCTGTACTTATATAAGAACAATAACTCTTCCTCTACTCTTTGGCACGAAATTAAATAAAAATTTTAATAGTCATTTCGATAATTCTGAGCTTTATGAAAGTTTTTAGTAAAAGAATTGTCAAAATAAGAAATAAAAGAAAACTCTAGTAGTAGTAGTAGTATTGAATCATCCTTTTATTGTCTGATGTACCACTTTCTCTTAGTAATAATAAAACGGCAGGTGTGCGCGTTCTCAGCTTTAAAAAGTAAAAAAGTATCCATTCCTTCTTCTTCCTACTTTTCAGTGCACTCAACGGGCTCTCCCGACACCCGAAGCGATGCAAGTATTGGGCGAAGCCGTCATGTCCCGTCAGCATCTGCGTGACAACGCCTTGGGGGCGGATCCTCTGCACCAAGCAATATGCGTCTCTCTCGTCCGGGAAGAACACTTTCGTAACGGAGGCGGTATGGCCCGACTGGTATCGACGATTCCATTCGTCATAGGAGTCGCTGCGAATCTGACGCTTGACGAACGAAATCGGACACAGGTCGTAGTCGGGCTTCCTCCGGCACGAAAGTGCCGCTTCCTTAGCCAAATGGTCGGCGCGCTCGTTACCATCGATACCGGCGTGGGCCTTGATCTCGTACAAGCTTATATATTTGCCACGGGTCAAGGCCTCGCTGAGATTACGGCGCGCCTTGGTCGCGACAGGATGCAGGGTCCCGGGTTTAGTCACCGTCTCCAGCGCTGCCCTCGAGTCACTGTATATGCCGCAGCTCCCCGCACAGCAGGTGAGGATTTTGCTCGAGGCTCTGCATATGGCCAAAAGCTCGGCCTGGTAGACTGTGCAGTACGCTGGTAAACACAGTTTCCGGCTCCGTAGTTCGGCTCGGCTGTCCCATATAGACAGCGCGGCGCCGATCTTGCCCTGTAGCTTGCTTCCGTCGGTGAAGATACGGAACGACTGCACGTAGTGCTGGTCTACCAAGCTTTGGTCCTCCAGACTCTGGAACCTCAAGTCCATACCCAGAGCTGGATGCGGGAGTTCCACAAATCGCACCACGCGCTCAACCTCTCGGCCTCCTAGCACTAGCCGAGTTGAACCTTTGCGCGCTTCGTAGAGAGCGGCTGCCTCCTTTATTCTAAGGTCCAAAGGCAGTTACCCAGCCAGTAACAGAGCCGAGTTGAGGGAGACTGTGCGGTACGACTTGCAGATCTTCTGAGCGAATCCTCTTTGCACAGTGTCCAGGAGCTTGTGACCCAGCTTTTCGACAGCGGGAGCATATGCGGCTGCCGCATACGTGATGACCGGTTCTACTGTTGCGGTGTAAATGGTCTGTACGACCTCGGGGTGCAGCCCCCAGCTTATTTTTGCTGCTCTCGAGAGCTGTTTCTAGATGTTTAGGGCCTTCCTACAGACGACGTGTGAGTGTATGAGCCCCAAGATCTTCAACTCTCGGGACATGCCAATGTCGACCCCGCCCATGCTCAGGAGCGGGGTGTCATGCTTGAGCTTATTAGTAACAAGCATGGCGCAGGTCTTGTGTGGCGCAAATTTCAGTTTATTTCTGACACCCCACCGCTGAACAAATTCAAGGGCGGCATTGGCATGTCGCTGCACCTCAGACGCGGTGTTCTCCGCGAACAGCAGAACCACGTCATCCGCGAATGCTTGGCAGGTGACGCCCCGTTCATGTAGAACCTTCAGAAGGGGGTCTAGGAGGATATTACATAATATGGGTCCGCTTATGGACCCTTGGACGCAGCCCTTTTGGGTCTTGCGGCGATATTCCGCCCCGGCGTACCTTAGCTTCATGCATCTGTCGTCTAGGTAGCTATCCAGTAGGCGCCTGATGTTGATCGGGCAACCTTCCTCAGTCAGTCGGACCTTGATGGCGGGCCACCATGCGCTATCGAAGGTCTCTGGGGTATGGAGACCAAGCATATTAGAAGACGGAAGGGACAGTTATTACAGGGATAATGGATGTAAAAATAAAATAATTATTTAAGAAATTAGTGTGTACAATTAGTGGTCTATATAAATTCAATAAAATGTAAAAGGTTAAATACAGTAATGCTAAAAATCACAGAAGGTATCACAGATAAGGTTCTTGCAAGTCCCAGAGCTTAGTCCCCTATGGGTGACTTAGCAGGGAAACACTTCTTGCAACGAAGTAATGTCCAAAGTGCACCCTCTGTAACCTGGCCTTTTGAGACCTGCTCAGAACCACAACCCAACACACTTTACACACGTTAAAACACAAACCTAGCCTAGAATAAAATCAAATTAATTATTGGCCAGTAGACCGGATCATATGTTAATTTAAATTACAACTGGAATTGGTGATATAAAAGGGATAATAAATAATCTTAAACTAATTGCGGTCAATAAACCGACTAACAGCACAACAAAATTGGTCAAATAACCAATGCGTCAGAATAGTGTAGATGTGAAGTTGTCAATTAATCAAGTAGTTTCAAGGTCTACTTCTTATGTCACGAGTCAATTACAATATAATTCGGTGTAAAAGCCGAGTCTCAATATTTTACGGTCAATGAACCACATAAAATTTAATAAATGTGGTATAAATATGGTAGAATGCTCGCCTGCCACAAGGTCTAGTTAGACTAGACATATCACACAAGGTCTAGTTTCAAACAAGGCCAAAGGAAACATTACCATCCAGACATTCAGCGAGTACTCACAAGCAAAGAAAGCAGCACACACATCAGGAGTTCATTCACCCTTCCAGGGTACCATGAACTGCAACTGTCGCAGCATAAGTCACCTTTTTGTAGGCTCCAGCAATGAGCTTCAACTCGTATCGGCCGTTCTCCAATACCCTTGTCAACTTGTAAGGACCGCGCAATCCAGAATCTAATTTCCCTTTAGACTGCGCATACTTGATCACAAAAGCAAGGTCATCCTTTTGGAACACATAAGGTGGTTGACGTGTTTTGTTAACGTACGTATCTTGGTGACGCTGGTTATCTTAAGACGAAGTTCAGCTGCCCTCTGCCGGTCAAGTTCTCGCAAGGACCGACAATCACTATTCGAACTGTCTATAGCGACATAACGGACCAAAGTTTGTATTACAGGAGTCGTACCTTATATACCAACTAACAAATTTAGCGGAGATGCTAGAGTTGTCTTTTGTTTAGGGCGCGAAAATCAACGCACTTACGATCTGTGCCATCCTTCTTTTTAGTTAAACGTATTGGGCTCCCGAACGCAGATTCGGATTCACGGATTATTCCCTTAGCTAGAAGGTCTTTAATTATTTCGCGCACCCTCAACTTCTCATTAAAAGACAACTTATACGGCCTATAATACACGGACGCAGCACTATTTAAGCGAATATGCATGCTGCTGGTAGTCACAGTTGACGTAACAGTACCGGTAATCATAAATTTAGAAAAGTCATTTAATAGTTCGATAAGTTTTTCCTTATCGCTGTTGATTAGTGACGTCTGGATAGGATGCTCACTCGATTGGATAACCGAGACTTTTGCAGGGACAGCACTAAAAGTTAGACGTTGGTAATCTTTCGAATGCACATAGACTACTCCGTCGCGATTAAGAACGTCTGTACATATTATGACTGGTGCATTCATACTCTCACTGAGCACAATCAATAAATCGACTTCAAGCGTAATTTTTTTTCAAATCCGATAGTAACAGTCACATACGAAAACATCCAACTGATAGTACTTCCACACCTTTTAACTCTCTATACGTGCATTTTATAGCGCACGACTACTGATTTACCACAGAAGATGCTATAAGAGAAACATCCAAAGCACCGCTATCGATCAGGATGTCAATAGGTATCCCCTGGATTATTCCGACCACGACATCCTTTTTATCATTTATGTCGGGTAGAAAACAAAAAATTACATTACTCTTTCTGTTATCAGAGCTTTATTTGGTAAAACAATCGTTTATATGGTGCCCACTTTTGCTTCAATATGCGCAAATAATTTTTGTTACCGATCGGACGTCACTGCTACTTGTAGTAGTGAATGTGCGTGGCGCATCACTATTTGTCGTTGAATTTTGTTTTACCCGACAGTTAATTTGTTTATGTCCCGTTTGTCCACATGAGAAGTATCTAAGTGGAGTTCTGTGGACAAGATGTTTAGAAATATGTGGTTTGACAATCTCCTTACATAGGCCAGAGTGGCGGTTTAAACGCTTTTTATGTTTATTCTCAACCGGTTTTACAAAAGTAGAAAAATAATTAACTAGTTCGCACGGCCGTAGATTCTCATTCGTGGCTGCCGCTTTTATATTGGGTTCAGTGATATCGCGTATAACAATGGCGCTAATAAGTTCATCACTTAGACTTTTAACAATTTGTAACCGCAATAAAGACCGACGCACGTACTCGCATACGTAACAAAACTATCGGAGTTAGTACTCATGACTTTATACAGAATGTTTGCCACGTCAACTTTTTTCCCGCACAGTGATTTAAAATCTTTTTTTAAATTACTCCAAGACCGGTCTGTCGTAACCCAGTCATCCAACCATGACTTTGCATCGCCTTTAAGACAATAACCGATACGTGACAAACATTCAGCATCATTCCACTTATTAAGAATTTGTTCTCAGTCTACTTCGTCAAACCAAGCATCAACATCGTGTAGGTTCAGGTCAAAATTAGATACATACATTACATAAAAATCCCGTGTTCCATATTTTAAAGAATGGATAGCCTTAACAATTTTTTCCGTTGAATCATTATTTATTGACGGTACTTTGACATTAGACGGCATAGCAACCTATCTTCTCGCATTTAACCGGATCATGATCGTTTGTAAGGACTCGCGTAGTCCTGAATTACTCCTAGATGGCGGTGGTGGAACGGTTTCGATGACGACGTCTTGAAACTTTACGGCTCTTAGAACGTGACCAACCATGCGAACCACTCCGCGAACGATTTCGTTTGCCTATTATCACACACACAACAGAGTAATCCGCAACAATTAACAAAATAAAACAACAGAAATCAATAATGTGCTTAATAAGATCAAATGAGGGTAACTTATCCCACTTCTGATAAAAGCAAACAAAAAAACAATTTTCTTTACAAAAATAATAAATTTAATAAAACTAAACTTAAATTATAATCACAATTATCGTTTTCAGTCCTCTTACCCCATTAACACCATGATAAAAATGAATTTAAACATTAAGTGATACGCCCGTCCGCGAAGCTGTCTCGTGCAAAAGTGTTGAACGATGCTGTGTTCGATAAGTCAGATAATTTTGACAGTTGCAGCTATCTTTACACGAATGATATTTCCTTACAATATCATAATTTTAAGTTTATGGAAAAAACTTTCATTGTTACTAATGTAAATCAATATTTAAAGTCTCACCATCTCAGAATCTTGCAAAATCTATGTAAGTTGCTATTTAAAAAAAATACCAGAAATGTAACATAAACAAATATTCATAATGTACGTGGGTGTGTAAATTAATTGTCGTCAGATAAGTTCGAGCGAATGTTTAATCCTACAACTGACAATAGTTTATTTGGATAAATGGTAGTACGGTTCCAGATTCAAGTTCAATCACATTCAGTATCTTTCAATTGTATTAAGTCTTTAGACTTATTTTACTGAGACTAGCAATCTTTCTACAAATGGTGATATTTAAGCAACTTCTTTTTATACAAAGTGATATTGCTATAAAAATCAACTACGTATTCTACCTTGACAAGAATGGCACCACTTTAATCAAGGGAGGCTGTAAAATACAGAATTTTATGTAAAATGAACGAGTAATCTTTGGCAGTAATCGTAGTATCAGCCAGCTCAACCTTGCTTCACTTCCACCGCTTACGTACAATGGAATGGTTATCCCATTCTGTGAAAGTGTGAAGGACCTCGGATTGTACATTGACACAACTTTCAATTGGCGAAAACAAGTTGCATCCGTGTGTCAGAAAGTCACAGGCTCGTTGCGGGCCCTCCACAGACTGAAGAACTTTCTTCCATCTAAAACTAAGGCGATGCTTGTTCAGACCCTAATATTCCCCATAATCGACTATGGTGATATGTGTTACTTTGACTTGAATACAGATCTGCTCAATAAGCTTGACCGTCTTCTCAACAATTGCATTCGATTCGTTTTCAATTTACGCAAATATGATCATATATCTCAGCATCGCTCCAGTTTAAATTGGTTTCCTATCCGCATACGCAGACAGGTGCACTGACTACTCTATACTTTACTATTTTCTCCAAATTCCCCTGCCTACTTAACCACACAACTACAGTATTTAGGTGCAAACCACGCTAAGAACCTCAGGTCTTCAAACAATTTACTTCTTTACTGTCCCACTCACAGCTCTGACTTTGTACACTCCACTTTCCTTATACAGTTTATTCTGCTTTGGAACGCGCTCCCTCTCGGGATTAAAATGCCAAAAACACGGCAAAATTTCAAATATCTTTTGTGGCAACATTTTCTAAACACACAGTCAGATTCACTTTAATTTTATATTCTCTCATTCTAAATTTTATACTATGTACATTTATATATGTATAATTGTAAAAATATGTATTTTAACGCTTATTTATTATATTAGTATTACTTATTGTATATTTATATATATTTCCTTTTTAAATTACAGTTACTTCTGTGCATCTACCATAGCTAACTCTGCATCGCCCTAAGGTCAACTGGCAGAAAATGCCTACGGCATTAAGTCCGCCTTTGCCAATTTTGTGCATAAGGATTTAAATAAATAAATAAATAACTACCTGATAATAATTAAATATTGTATCATCCATATCATCCCATTTTATTTTATCAATAATACGGTACGTCGGCACAAAATGTATATGAAATTCTTCTTAAAAAGTGCCTAATCCAAAAAAGTTTTCCAGCAAATAGAAAATAGAAATGTCTTGAACAGTTCATTTGGTGTTTATTGATTTGTGTATGAATTCCGACGTTTCGTCCGAAGAGGGTTTGCGAGAGGTTACGCAAGGGCTGTTTTGTAGATTGCGTCAAAGGTGTTGTCAATGGCAGGAGGCGAGGGTACATAGGTCGGCTCGAGAATGTCCATCAGTGTTGTTAGTTCTTGACTTTCTACTTACTCGGTACCTTCTACGATTTTGTTTTTTCCAAAATGTTTTGTTTCGAGAGCAGATAAGGATTTGTTGGTGTTAATTGTTGCTATATACACATATTTTTTATTTCTTTAATCTTGAAAACTTGCACGACCATGTTCTTTAAATTAAAATATGATGAACACATTTAGGGAAAATTTGGAGTTATTTCATCTATTAATATATATTCACCACTTTCCTGAAAGTAGAAAAAGAAACAGGGTCTGCGTTATGTCTGGTACCAGCATCCGAAGTGAAGAATTGACACATTGAGATGCTTAGTAATCAATTGCGCCAAATTTATACGTATCTTCAAGAGAATGAAGCATCTACAAGATCCTACAATAAATAGGATAGTATACTACCCTTTATGCTAATTCTATTAAAAGTATGGCAGCTTTGGGTAGTACTGAAAAAACTACATTTTTTTAAGTGCAAAAAAATCTACATTTCATCACAATTAAACGAGCAATAAGAGCAGTAATAGAAGTCTTAAACTTTAGATAAATGTGTTACCTATCCCTGAGGTTAGGTAACACATTTCTCTAAAGTTCCTTGGAAATTCCTTGTATAGGATTGATTCTATGGCGAAGTGGTAGCGAATGCGACTGCTGTGCTAGAGGTCTCGGGTTCGATTCCTGAGTCGGGCCTATGTTTGTATAGTCTGCAAACTATTGTTTCGGAGTTTAGTTATTTTCTACATATAACATGTATGCATAGATAAAAAAGTATATAAATTTAATATTAGTTGTATAGTACAAGATCTGCTTAGTTTGGGACTATATGGCGTTGTGTGTTAAAATGTCTGAAAATATTTTTTTTTTTGGATATACATAGTAAGAAATGGTACAATAAAAACAGTCAAAAAGTATGTATAACAATTTATTGTTATTTATTTATGCATAGAATTTCTCGTACTGACTGTACGTTAGTTTTTTTGTACTACAGATAGTTCTAAGTTACGGATAGTTGGAGTTATCCAAGGCAAGTCGCATACTTGAGGTGATTCAGTCACCTCAAGTATGCGACTTGCCTTGGATATATAGTGACTGAATAACCCCAAGTATGCGACAGCACAGTGACTGACTTTTAAGTACCAATTACTTCAAGACTCTTGAAGTGGTCATGTAGGTATGTACTAATTTACTAACATGGAATCTAGATTGGTAGTTGAATCTAAAATAACAAATTCTAATTACGATATAACAGCAATATTAGCTTTGAAGAAATTCGAAACAGTAAAGTACGTTTGTTATGATGACCTTAAACTTAAAATTAAAAAAAAAACGACACAATAACGAAAAATTGTAATCTTATTAACAAAGGATAGATGTATAATAAAATGTTTTATGCGAACTCGCACCTGGACATTTCATTTGTTGTTCGATGTCCACGGGTCAAAAAATGTTCAATAGATATCGTCCAACGGATTCCCGTTAGATAATCGCTGGGTAGGTCACTTTTTATCCACGTTTTTAGGTAAAAAATGGCATGTGCTCGACAAATTATGCATTCGGATGCATCACAATAGCACGCGTCGCGGCGTCGTGCCAACACGAGTGCGTTCTATTATATTTATCTTAAAAAAATTGCGAATTTATGTCAAGCTAAGCCCATTGTATTTTGTGGTTTTTTTATGTGCACACGATTATTTTCTTATAATAATGTGGTTAAGTTGTGTTAAGTATTGCATCAGAGTCTTTTTAACGACTTTAAAATAAGCAAGAGAAAAATATTCATTATAAAAAATTTAGGTAACAGGGGTATTGAAATGAATGATTGATTGAAACTTTTTATATTAAACAACATTAATAATTTTGTATATTTCTGTTTTAAAGAATGTATTTATTATCTCTTAAAGTAGGTAAAAGTGTTACTAATATTGTTTGTTGCGTATTAGAAAATTTTAAGAGACTTATATGTGTAAAGTGGATGAAAAAGTAAAATGAAAATTAATATAATATTAAATATTTGACAAGTGCGAATCTGATTCGTGTACCCTTCTGGGTAACTGAATTCAGTAAGCACCTCCTAGACCTCCCTACATATTTGCGTGATTTGTTCGTTCATCTCGAGAGATGATTCTCAAATATAATTATTTTTAACTTTTTTATCAAATAATATAATAATAACGTATTATAATTTTTCGACACATGACAGTTTCCGATTTCATCCCTTTCTTATCGGATATGCAAGATTGTTTAGTTTACTTATTCGTTTATGGCTATTCGTTTTCATTCATGATCAATACACATAGATAAGCAACAGGACACGTCCGTTGTTTGCATCAGACAAAGATTCAACCGGCTCAACTTATCTAACGTTTGTACAGGAACATTACAAAAAATATACCTACATTGATGTTATTTTTGAATTTGTGCAAGGCGTTTGACAGCGGACGAAGAGTCGCGCGACACAAAAGGTGACAGCTTCGGCTGGAAGGAGTGTGACGGGTACACAAAGGACGAGAGACGTTTGAAAGACGTTATGAATGGATAGAAAGAAGGAGTGATCGAGCAGTGTCCGTCCGCGAGCCGCCCGCCACCGCCCGCCCGCGCCTGACCGCGTCTTACAATACCCACGAGATAGCATTAATCCTTTGTAAAGGGAAACGCCAACAAATGAACGGTTTACATAATGTACACATATGATATTCCATTCGCCGCGTATGTTATACAATGCGTACGACGTATATAAACGTTATGTATGTACTCTTTACATAATAGAGTTGAAATTTATAGTAGTAGCTGTCTATTTATGCAAGATTATTGAAAAAACCCGGCCGCATCAATATCTGCCATTTTTTTTTATTCGCGCTTATTTTTAATATTTTTTAATTTTGATGTACCCAGTGTCACTCTCACGACAAAGACGAATCTATTGACACCACTCTGATTAAATTACGACAAACCGTTTAGATTCTAGGGCGTGCCAATGAAATATACATACATTCATTAAAAAACATAGCACTCTTTCTTTAGCAGTCTGGTAAAAACAACTTTTTTTCGTCACATTAGCCTGCTGAGGCATAAGAAGAAAAGAAGTTTTATTGTTACTTTCTCAATGTTGTCCTACATAGGGCGCTTGACTACCAACATTAATCCAATTAACTTCACTTGTGAGTGGGTAAGTACCTGACCTTCAGTAATGTTGAATGTAGATTATGTAGAGTTGTAAGCTGCTAGTTGCATAATCTACGCACTATGGGTAGGTAAGTTATGCAAATTATAGCGTTTATTATATTATATTTATTTCTTCAAAGATTCATATGTGTTATATTCATTTAATATATTAATTATCACTGTATGTGTATGGTCGACATATTATAGAAATACTTATAGGTGTGTTATGTAATATGAATATGTTTTGTCGGTTGGCCAAATAACACGTAACCGGTCATAATGTTCGGTTGGGGAAAAACATAAATCCAGCTTTAGCGTTGAAATAAAAAGAGGAGTTCTGTAAGTGGGATAGTGTAGGATATAATTCACATTTATGCGGAGCGGCCGACGGTGCGTATCGAGTCGCCGGGATAGTTCGCAAGGACAATTCTCCCCGAGAAAAAGGGAATTATTCATCACACCCGGAAGGGGAGAGCCCGTGACGCAAGTATGGAATAGCCACCTGCCACACCAGAAAGGGCTTATCTCCCCTTATTCGACCAATCTTTTTTATATTCACGGGACGACACATAAGGCTTATTTTCGTTCGATATCATCGGGTTTTCGGCTATCCTGATCAATTCCGAGGGTCCAGTTGACTGTTGCCAGTTGCAGAATCAAAAGTTTAAACGGCCGTCGAGAACAAAGGGCATTCGGACAGGGCTACGCGGCTAGGGATAAATATTCAATGCGAATCCTTTGGAGGCAATATTTTATACTTTATTCTTCGATTGTCGCTCGCTCTCACCTGCACGATGTAGCGTAACGATGTAGGTACTCGTAAAAGCTGAAGAATTTTATATGCGATCTTACTTATCTGGGGTTGAGATAAATAAATGTAACGGACTCTTATTTTCGGGAATCTATATATAATAATATCAAAAGAATCGATTACCCATACTGTTATGGGCAACAGTATAATTTAATTACTCCATTGATAGTTGAGTATTTCAATCCGAACGAATTCAGCGTTGTATCTTTGTGTTCAACCGTCACTTTTCCCTAAAAACTCATTTAAAATATTTAAAATTAGGGCACAGCCCTACTGGCGCATAACATTTTATTGGTTGTGGAATTAATTAAAATCTTTAATTGTGAAATATAAAAAACGTTATAATTTGTTCGTGCAAACATCAGTTTAATTTTTGACGAGTCTCATTGAGGTGTCAATCTACTCAAACAAGTTTGTAATCAATCACAAGATTGTTGTAACGATATCGCTTCTTGATAACCGCCCTTCTATTATAATAAAGAAAAACCAGATTTTGTCCAAAGTTTGTCGCAATTTACATTAAAATCGCAAACAAATATAAAAAAACTGGATAAAATTCCCTACATTGTGTGCGATTGATTCGTAACGGCCGAACGTACTTAAATGTGAATAAAAATATTCACAAATTTTGTAATTTCGGCGCTAGCGCACATCTGTCGTTCACACGGAAGGGATCGGTGGAATCACAATTGTAAACAATTATTACTGTACCTATGTTAGGCAATTATTTATTTTAGTGACTGTTGAATTTGAATAATTATAAGCAACACCAAATAATGATAATAAAATTGTTGTACACGAATGAATCATTTTATGCAGTCTTTGTTTATAAGTTACCTCTATACTTCTACACTCTATACCTCGCTTTATTACTGCAGCAAAGCGATTTTTCTCGGTTGACAATCCATTGATAACCGACAATGGATTGTCAACCGATAATTCAAAAGTTTGCAAGATTTCTACTAGAAAATGGGTGTCTCGTCATAAACCGTTCTAGTGATCCAGTTTTGGAATACGGGTATAAAATTTGCATTGCTTCAGATAAAAAAAGGTAAGGCACAAATTGTTTTCACGTGTCGGAACACTTTGAAGTAGCCCCTTTGTTGTATTTACTTTCGCTTTTAATGCTTGCTTTATGGCTGTCAACAAAATATTTTTCTCAATTGCCTGTATGCCTGTTGTGCTATTTAGCATGTTTCATCATCAGCCTGTCACAGTCCACTGCTGGACATAGGCCTCTCCAATTTCACGCCACTTAGTTCGATCTATGGCTTCTCGCATCCAGCTCCTGCCAGCCGTCTTGCGCAAATCATCGCTCCACCTGGCTTGTGGACGTCCTACACTATGTTTGCCGAGACGAGGTCTCCACTCAAGAACTCGTTTACCCCAACGGTTATCGGTTCTTCGGCAAATGTGACCAGCCCACTGCCACTTCAGCTTGCTAATCCTGTGGGCTACGTCGATGACCCTGGTTCTTTGTCGGATCACCTCGTTTCTAATGCGATCCCTTAGAGAAACGCCGAGCATATACCTCTCCATTGGACGCTGAGCGACTTTGAACTTATGGACCAGTCGAACCGTAAGTGTCCACGTTTCGGCTCCGTATGTCATTACGGGTAGGACGCACGCATTAAAGACTTTCGTCTTTAGGCACTGTGGGATCGACGATGAGAAGACCCGACGAAGTTTCCCAAACGTTGCCCAACCTAGCTGGATTCTTCGGTTCACCTCGTCCTCAAAGCTGTTTCTACCTAACTGCAAAGCCTGCCCGAGGTGTAAATATTTTTGAACAACTTCGAGAACGGCACCGTGTACCGCAACCGGTTCCGGTAGTACAAGTTCATTGAACATGACCTTAGTCTTGTCCAAGTTCATCCGTAGGCCGATACGCACAGACGAGTCAGCCAGGTTGTTCAGCATCTGTTGTAGATCCTGCAGCGTTTCTGCCATGATGACGATGTCATCTGCAAATCGCAAGTGAGAGATGTATTCGCCACTGATGTTGATACCGCGCCTTTTCCACTGCAGCGTTTTAAACAAGTCCTCCATTGCATTAGTGAATAATTTCGGGGATATAACATCCCCTTGCCTCACTCCTCGATGCAATGGTATGGGTCTTGTAGGCTGATCCTGTACTTGGACGGACATAGTAGCGGCTTTGTACAGATATCTCAACACTTGGATGTACCGCCAATCTACTTGGCAACGCTGCAGGGACTCCAGAACAGACCAGATCTCGATCGAGTCAAAGGCCTTTTCATAGTCCACAAATGCTAGACACAGGGGCTGATTATACTCTTCGGTCTTCTGTATTATCTGCCGCACTGTGTGGATGTGGACTATGGTGCCATATCCGCTCCGAAACCCAGCCTGCTCCGGTAACTGGTATTCGTCGAGTCTTTGCGCAAGACGGTTCGTGGTGACTCTTGAAAACAGCTTATAGACGTGGCTCAGGAGGGAAATGGGCCGATAGTTCTTCAACATGGTTTTATTTCCCTTTTTGAAGAACAGGACCACCACACTCTTACTCCACGCCTCTGGAGTCCTCCCTTCGAACAGGACAGCGTTGAAAAGCTTTTGGAGCGCCTTTAATACGGGTTTACCTCCAGTACAGCAGTTTACAGTTTACATTTAGCATGTTTAGGCTTACCCAAATAACTAACAATCTTTCCAGGAAAACCTGAAAATTCATGAATAGGTCTATAGTAAGAAGTATTATTTGAGAATGATACTGTTTCATTTGAAAAAAGCAAGTGCGTACGAAGAGTTCCGTACCATTATCTATACATTTATCATCTACATAAAAAATGAAAAACAGACGTTTGGAATAATAGAGACCTTGTTAAATATAAATTTCATTTTAATTGTTTATTTTTAAAGTGAATTTATAATTAAATATTCTATGATCTTTTCAAGCACCTAACTGTTGTATTATTAATATTGAACAAAAGGCGGAAAAAACATCACGTTTATTGTATGTTTAAATACTTATTTTAATCTGTTTTTGTATTTGTTGTCATAGCGGCAAAAGAATATATCATCTGTGAAAACTTCAACTGTCTAGCTGACACGATTAGTGAGATACATTCAGACAGACAGATGGACAGTGGAGTCTTAGTAATAGGGTACCGTTTTTACCCTTGGGTACAAAACCCAAAAAATACTAAGCATTAACAAAAATAAAAAAAACAGTGCAATCCTCGATGTAACATGATGTGGAGGAACGGGTCACATATTCCTCCAACACAAAGGGAGAATCCTCCGACCAGGCGAGGTGATCATGCCTGGTGGGCCACTGCCTAACGGTTGATGTTGGGTAGTTGTATATATGTATGTTAATCGGCGCGAGAACATTTATTGCGCGTTGCAGGATTGGTAGCTTCTTTGTACACTACATTACTCTGTAGTTCAGTGTATCTTCGGTAGATGGCGTTATCATATGTTTTTGTTTCCCCTGTATGTGGAAGTCGCCACAATGATAATAGCAATAGCTATTTTTTAGTCGGTTAGTTGATGAAGAAACGGCCAAGTGTGAGTCGGACTCGCGCACCGAGGGTTCCGTATAAACCTGTAAGTATATTATATGATATAACTAAAAATTTATACTTTTATTTATAATTTTTTCTTACCAAATTTCAAGACTCCGAGTTCACGGGACGTAGGGTACGTCCCGTGAACTCGGAGTCTTGTATGTTTTGATTCCCTGGTGAGTGTCGAAAATTTGCAGCATACACGCCTGTATAAAGGATACAGGCGTTTATGCTGCAATTTCTTTTATGCTGCTTGCGCTGGCTTAGAATTTTGATTTCTTCATAGCTCCAAGGAACAGTAGACCTGAGTATTTGATATGAATTTCAACTTGGTACCTCCACGCGTTCCTGAGAGAAAGGGACAGAAAGACAGATGGACAACAAAGTGATTCTACAAGGGGTCCATTTTTTTCTTTTGAGATACGGAACCCTAAAAAGACAACTCTTTCAACGACTGCTCAGTAGGAAACGGCTAGGTGACCGCTTAAACCAATATGTCATCATTGGAGTTTACATCAGTTTTTTTTTAAATTTGTAGTATTCATTAGGCTAATCCATATTTCCATATTTTATATACGAAAGTAACCCTGTCCGTCTGACTGTTATGATTTCACGGTTAAACTACGGCTACTATTTACCGCGATCACCGACATACACGAGGGCGGTGCCGCAGGCAAAAGCTACTATTGAATAATTTAAATACTCATTTATTCTTGGCTGTGGCTAAATGGTTGGTGGTGATCCGGCAATATATTTTATTTCAATTCGTAAATATTGAGTGAAGGTATTGTTGTATATCATAAGATAGTAGTGAATCACATAACACAAATGTTTTGAAGAAAAGAAATGTGTTACCTATAGAACAATGATTGTATAGAAAGGGTTCTCTTTTGTTTACAACATTGAATAAGCCTTTCAAACAATACTCATTTGTGTGAATAACCCTGTGGGAAATAAAAGTAAAAGTATTTCACGAATACCCTTTATTTGTGAGTAAAGTGAGGCGTCCTTGAATTCGCTTTGGCAAAGCTTAATTGTGGTTTTTCGTCTTCAAAGAGTTGCCTCCTTTGAAGCGTCAGCTGAAGGATAGGGCTACCGCTGCGAGGCTCCTCTATGAAACAAAAGATTCTTAGAATTCATTTTCACTTTGGATGTAAATACTGATATGTATTACGTTACAAAAGCAGGTTTAAGTATACTATACCAATATACATGGCTTAATAACTTTTTTTACATAAGCTTACAAACTTTTATCATATCGTCGATCTTAATATGAGACATGTGCAGATTGTCAAAAAACCAACTGTAATTTAAAGTTTTGAGAATATTTACCATAATTAACGAGGGCGTATTGATCTTAGATAAGATGTTACACCTGCCTCTTTGGCAAACCTAATGGTTTATCTGCCAATAGTTTGGGGACAAAGATGTTGTTGTTGCCCAATTTATAGACATCCTGGTAAAACAAGGCAAGCTCTTGCCTCCGACACCGAGGCAAGGTGGTGAGGCTTGTGCGAGATAACAGACTCAAACATCCTGAGCGATAAAGACCGTGCACTAAGTAGAAAAGGGACGAAGGCATGGTTATTTATCTAAAAAACAAAGTGCATTTTTTTCTTTTAACAAATTCCTACCTTATGTTGACTCTAATAAAGATTATTTTTCTTTGAAGTAAGTGCGCACGCGTCACTAGCAGGTGGGAGCAGTGCTCTTAAAAAACTTAGATGCTTTTTCGCCGTGCGTTGTATTGTTAAAAAATTGTCTTTAACCTTGTTTGATTTATTGACGTTGATAAGTGTCGTGCTTAATTATAGCTTATTTCGATTAAAGCTTACACTATTTTTAAAGGTAAATTGTATACAGTTGAATAATGAATTACATTCCACCACTCAATTTTCTAAATCTTTAAGTTGGAATTTCTGAATTCCAGTATGAAGAGGAAACGTGCTGTAAACCTCGTAAAACGCTCGATTTAATTAGAATCCCAAACTTACATTATAAACATTTCATTTTCTTTACATTCTGTGGAGGAACGGACGTCATGTCCCTCCAACTCAAAGGGAGGATCCTCCGACCAGGCGAGGTGATCATGCCTGGTGGGCCACTGCCCAACTGTTGATGTTGGGAAGTTGTATATGATGTTAATGGGCGCGAGAACTTCTATTGCGCGATTTAGGATTGGTAGTTTCTTAGTTTTCTTCATTGCTCCGTAGTTCGATGTTTCTTCGGTAGATGGCGCTGTCATATATTTTTATGTTGACGCTGTATGTGGAAGTCGCCACACATTATATTTGAAAATAATTCTATATTGCAACTTATTTGCGGTTAGGGCAATATTGTTGCTCATGAAATTCCTTTTGCTTTCTTCCAAGGAGCCCTTGAATGACTGAATACATTACCTCCTTGCAATGTGGTATGTCACGGATTTTAATAATTTTATACATATATTTTACTCAATGTAGTAAATAAGAACCTATCCTATCGTTCTTATAACATTACCTCATGTAATTCAATCCTCGAAAATCATGGCATACAGTAGTTACACGCACTAATTTGGAAAAATTTAATAGAACATATATAACTTTAAAATAGTAGTTTATTTAATAAATTAATGTATAAGTCTGCATTAAAGTGTATAGAGTATATCAAGGTTTGTTTTTAATCTTTAAGATGTCATTTATCCAACTTCAGCATAATTTACTATAACTAACCCATGATGTCGTATATATATATCCAAACACATACATAACTGGAAATAAATCCAAATAACGTTGTTTAAAATATTTCTATTATTAGTTAAGAAGGTGCAACTACCGTTTATGTCCCAAGTGGATACAAAAAGTCGCCTTGGCTAGGGTGGCGCGTGTTCTATAAAACGGTAAAAATAGTGAAGTGGTAAAAATAGCAGGGCTACAATAAAAATGGTAAATTTACGCGGTTCCCCGTCTTGTCCCGACACTTATGCTCTTTATGCGTGTTGTCTTTGAACTAATGATCGCTTCGACTGCTTCACGAAGGCTGATGGTAAACTTCTGTCGGTGACTCGCTACACTTTGTACAAATATTATTATTAAACTAGATTTTACCCGTGCCTCCGCGTGTGTTTCGCTGTAAAAAGTGCTTGTGGGTTATTATGATGTATGAGGTATATTACTGTAAAGTTTCATATGAATCCATTCAGTAGTTTTGCATTAAACAGTAACCAACATCCATACACTACTTACTTTTACTCGTATTTATGTTTGTTTTTGCTGGCTCTTTCCGCACTTAGCCCGTTTGACTGAGCCGTTGTACGTGGATTTTTCGCCTCCTTTTTTTTTTTTTTTGACGTGGTGGAATGCCTTTACGCACTTCAATCCCCCCCCCCCGCGGGGATAGAGGGTTCGCTTTGTGTGGGACTCCTGACTGACACCAGCTAGACTACCCACTAAACCACCACGGTGTGCCACTCTGCGCCTGCGACGGGAGAGATCCGGGAACCGCTTTCTTACGCCATCCGGACCCCTCGTCTTCCCGGGCCTTCTCCGCCGCCTCCTTCTGCGAGATGACTTCCTCGCAGAAGGTCGCGACCGCGGTAAAACTGCTCTCGCCGCCGGCCATCGAGCGTACGACGGCCAGCAGCGAGAGAAGATTTTTCGTCTCCTTACTCCAACCATTCTAGACAATCCCAGATCATCCCAGAAGCTCAGCAGCCTTTTCAGGTCATTACATATTTCCGGGAGTGATATTGATTGGAGGATGTCTGCTGTATTGATCTGCCACACTTTTAATTCTGTGAGGAGGTGCTGCTGAGTTTCTTCTGCCTCCATGCATCTCCTGCACAGAGGGCTGCCTGTTTTGCCTGTAATGAATAGGTGCTTATTTAGGGGACGATGCCCAGTCAGGATACCTATGACCTGCCAGAAATCGTCCCTTTTCAGTCTAATCAGGTTGTGGGCTAGTCTTTTAGATGCTACCGGAATTGCACTTTCGTGTTTATTACATCATTATTAGTAGTTATTCTAATATTTGAAGATAGGCTCGAATTAGAACGTTTAACCTAAGCTTCCGTCAGTTTGCGATATTTCGTATTAGGTTTTATCATTTAAATTTATGTCATAAAATGTATTTCTTGATAATTAAGACAAAACAAGTCTTAAACAAGTTCTAAATATCGGTATATTTACTTATCAATGTTCTCCTGATTCGATCGTTAGCTAGAAACCAAACTAGTTTAATTTTGTGTACTAATTGTTCTTTAATCATAGGTACTTATTGTTTAATACTAATGTAAATGAAATGTTACTAATGTAAGAACTATTTAAAATAGTGGTAGATCAACAAACTTTTTACACCGTTTATTAAACCATTGCAGTAACTGCCTCGGTGGCGCGGTGATAGCGTGATGTTTTTAGTTCGATTCCTGGGTCGGAACAAATGTATCTATGGTATACTAATATGCTTTCTAAGTATAACATGTATTAATTTACAAAAAAAGTACAGTCAAAACCGGTTAAAACGACATTGAAGGGACCGCATATTTCGGACGTTATATCTGATAATCTTATAAGCAATATACACAAGTACATAGTCATATTAATAGTCATATGTTTGTTTGAAGTATGGGGATAGGTTATACAGGAAAACATATGAACTTGTAATATAATAAATGAAATAAAATGTAAGTTTAAGAAATAAAAAGTTGACAGACTACACTTACTTTTTAAAGTAATCGGTGTAGTCTGTTTTTTTTTGTAAGCTGAGTCCGAAATATACATTTTTGAATTTACGTTTCATTATCGTTAATGTATCATCAGTATTAAGCTGGTTGTTAAACGTAACAAATTTTTGCAAAACTGTTATAGCGTAATGAGACTCCACATTACTTTGCAATTTCACTATTTGACCGACCATTTTGTGATCTCCATATAATAGTTTTTCCTATTATATGGTCTTGAATATAATAGGAAAAACTAATGTAATGGTTTAGATTTCTCTAATGAAATCTAAAAAGAAGGTCACCTCTGTATGCTTAATAATTTTACTAACAACGATTTCGCTATTATTATTTGAGTAAGCGATTATAATTTGTTATATTTTCACCATTTAATTGCTGGTGTTATCACAAATAAAGTGTAATACATTATAGATAAAGAAATCCACACATAAACTGTATCTCCTTAGATCTAAAATGACACTAATGACAGCTGTCATAGAGATCAATCTATATGTAAAGACTATATAATGATTTTTTTTATATTTGTTATCATTAATTCCATCACGATGAAGACTTGAAGACTCGAAGACTTGAAATACTTGACATTGGCAGAAATAGCTGATCCGGCTGATTGCCATATCATCAAAAGAAGAAGAAGACTATAAAATAATGTATTCATTATGCTCAAAGAGTGTACCTGTGAGAGAAATAAAGTCGGAAAAGGACATATTTTATCAGAATAATAGATACCAATACTATCGGTACTAATTATTGTCAAGCTATATTAAGGTTTTTACTAGTAACGGTGAAGAAATGACTGATCCAGGGTGATTGTTTTTTAATGTTATGTGCTTTGCAATATACAAAATATGATGACAAAAAAATTGTGTCTGGCTACAAACTACTTCAGGGATCTATTTAAACCTTACAAACGATCAGATATTGTTTTAGTAGGTATTAGTTTCAAAGTAGTTTAATTTTAAAAGTGCCATAATAATTAATTTTGTTACATGTTTTGTGTATATCTTGTTATTGACTTTTATTTTATGTTTGTTATTTTAATAATAATAATGATCGCTTTATTGTACAACAGATTACTTAGAAATCTAACTTAAAGTTAAGAGGTACAATTGGCGACCTTATTACAGGCAACCATGATTATGAACTTAATTAATTATTGTATTTGGTTTTTGCTGTTTTGACTAAATATAAAATAAATACATCAAAATAAATAAATAAATTATTGGCAGCGAAGTTTAAGACGCAAACTTAACTGCACGGTTGGCCTAGTGGCTTAAGTGGTCGCCATGCCGCTTACGACTGCGCCAAATGTTGTGGGTTCAAATCCCACATCGGACGCTTTATGAGATCCAAAAACTGTTCTGAACCTGGGTGTCCTTTGTCTCCGTTTCTTGTATATTTGATAATTCCCCTGCGACACACGATATACATTCCTAATGCCCCAACTGTAAACAATTAAAAAAGAAAAAAAACGCACACTTTGTAGTTTGTTAGACCCAGAGTTCTACTTTAAAGTCTTCTAATTATCCTTCTCACATCGTAAACGGTTAAGTACCCACTTTGCTGAACCCTTTGAAATATACTGCTGTTCGGGTATAAGAATGACCACCCACATAGCCAATTCGCATTCTACAAATGTAAACGATAATATGAAACTAACAAATATTTGAAAATGAAGTCTCTCAACGTTAAATCACTTGGTCAAATAAAATGTTGTCAATAATACCAAAGAATAAAAATAGTAGCGGTTATGGAAAGAATATGGATTAGATAAGAGTATAGTAAATAAATATTAGGTCTCCTTCATTAAAACGAACATTGCTGAACATCTCGCAAAATATTATTGTTATTACAGCTTTTCAATTCTATTACAAGTATTAATCGAAAGAACAATGAAGTATGCTGCTCAATTAAGTAGTCTAAAACAGAAATCAAATATTAAATTCAAATAACCATTGTTCCACCATAAAATCATTACCTTGTCTCGTGTATTTTTTAGTATAAAGAATACTGAATCAAGATGCTTACTAGAAAAATAAAATAAAAAAAAGTAGGAGTATCTATAAAATGATGTTCTTCTGAATATGAAAATTCACAGAAAATAAAAAAAGTGCAGTGATTTTGAGGTTAGTACTATAACAATGAAATAACCTATTGTTAATTTTTTTAATTGTCAATAACAATTTAACGTTTTATTGTTCAACAAAAAAAACTGTCAATGTTCAAAAAATCGTCAATTATCATAGTAGTTGTCCAGCAATATTCAATTGTTCAGTTGTTGGCTATTCAATAGTCCACTGCTGGACTATTGAATGCTAGCAATTTAGCAAAAAACAAAAAAAAACATTTTTTAACCAAACAATTGACTTAGTTTAGGCGAGGTATCTTTTATTCAAGAGATAGTTGATAATATTAATAACTATTTATTCTCTAATAATTTTGGCCAGTTCTTATACACTATTAATTTTTTATGGAATAGGGGGCAAACGACCTGACGTATCGGCTGACGATAAGCGATTACCGCCGCCCATGGACACCCATAACACCAGAGGCGTCACAACTGCGTTTCCAGCCTTTGGGGGATGGGGGGAGGGGTTAGGGCATGCACCACCGGTATCCTCACTTACTCGGTGAGACATCGTGCAAGCGCTATTTCACACCGGTTTTCTATAAGGCCGTGGTATCACTCCGGTCGAGCCGGCCCATTGGTGCCGAAGCGTGGCTCTCCCACGATATGTCACACGATTCGTTACATTAGTATTAATTTAGTGTACCCGCAATGAGATAATGGAAAGTTAACGATATTAAGGAATGTTGTAAAAAGGTAATTATTGCCATTAAGTTTTATTAAAACCTAATCAAGCTCTTAAGCAGGTGTAGCGAATTCGGGTATGTGTTGTGGTTTCATAAAATCATTAATTACTCTATAATTATCGTAATAGTTCAATTAGATAAAAAAATACAATGTAATTGCATAATATAACACGACATAATTACTTCATAAAAATGTGTGCCTTTATACCTATTTTATAATGTCTAAACAAGTAAGTAAATATTAAAAACTATATCGTATAGACCTCCGTTTAAATTTTATCACATGATCTACAATCGTTTAAAACAAAATAAGATTTTGCCCGCGGCTCCGCTCGTATGTATGTCAGTAATTGCGACAGTCTTTCTCCAAGATCCAATCTATCTTTATACTGAAAATTATACAAATTGGTTCAGCGATTTAGCCGTGAAAGCGTAACAGACTGACAGATAGAGACACTTTCTAATATTAAGTATAACAATAATAATAATAATTTACTGTTTCTCTCACATGGTACAATATTACATTAGGCATTGCAAAACCAAGCAGACATTAGACAAATAACTATGCATTCTATGTGAGAGACTGGCATCCGTACTAGGACAGACCTGTATGACAGTCTACCAGCCTCTCCCAAATCTGGTTTTGCGCAGACTACTACATGTAAGGTAAGTTGAAAAAATGTAAAGAACTACCATAAAATGACAGTGTGTACGTCCATATATGAGAGAGAGTGTGTGTGCGCAAGTGTTCGTGTAAGTGTTGTGTGGGTGCGTGCGTGTGTTTGTGCACACGAGTGTGTGTCTAAGTATGTGTGTGTGTGTATAAATGTGTATTTGTGTGGATGATATTAAGAATAGAAAAAGTGTAGAATGTGTTAAGATAGGAAATTCATGTGCAAACGAATAAGTAATAAGATGTAAAAATACAAGAACATGCTGCATTACGATGGAATATGTAAAAGATGTTCTGTTTCGTCGTAACTAAGCGACTTGAGCCAGGATGTGACAATTTTATTGCAATGGAAACGCGTAAATGAATATATATCAGTCTGTTTGTTAATTCTATTATAAAGATAACTTCCCAGAAAACCAAAGAACCGCCTGGAGAACGCTGTAGTCCATTGACTGGACATTGTATCACAGACTTGATGTTTTCGACGCTTATGTTTAAGAGAAGAGGGGTCATAAGTAAGAGCACCATGCTGTTTCAGTATGATTCCCAAGATAAATAGTTGCCTCACCGTTAACACGTTCGTAAGCTGGTCACACAGGTCGTACAGGTCTTTGGTAGGAAAGAGAAATGGCAGGTATTGGCTTACCTTCAGTACCGCCCGTTGAGCTCTTTCTAATTTCACAAGACGACTCTTACATGCTCCCAGGCATGTAAGAGTCGTCTGGTTTATCTGACAGAGGGCCAGATAAACCATTTTAGTCACCTGCGCTTCCGCTATGTGATGAAGGTTTCGAAAAAGAAACATTAATTTACGAACTCTTGAGGAAAGTAGGTCAATGCGGCGACAGAAATTCAAGGAACTGTCCAGCACAACTCCCAGGTATTTTATGCTTGAGACTTTATTTAGATAAGCACAAGAGCAAGGGCCGCATGTATGATATATTATACCACGGCTGTCTCGCATAGAAGAGGGTATGTTCCTGATATAAAAGGCATGCAATACGTTTTCCCAAAATTAAGTATCAACCCATTTTCTTGAAGCCATGAAGACACAGCATTAAGTCCAAGCTGTGCGAAACCATACACATCATCCCAAGACTCACCATGGAAAACAAAAAACAGTGTTGTCGGCCTAAGTTACTATCTTTCCATTAGTAAGTGAGAGACTGCACAAGTCGTTTATGAAGCATAGAAAGAGCGTAGATCCCAGGACACTGCCTTGGGGAACCTCATAGTCGACAAGTAGATCATCACTAACGACGTTACCCACTTTAACTCTTTGCAGTCTGTCAGTTAGATAAGAAGAGAAAAGCTCTAGTTGAGTATTGCGGATACCCATTCTCTCGAGTTTATCCAATAGGAGTGGGACGAAGACCGTGTCAAATGCGTTAGCCAAATCCAGAAACATTGTCACAACTTTTTTCTTATGGTCGTGTTTACGTACTATGTGGTCTGTCAGTTCGTGAACAGCATCGTTTGTTGAGATGCCAGCTCTAAATCCAAGTTATGAACTCGACAGAAGATTTTTAGACTCGAGATAATGTGTGAGTCGTTTGTTCAAGAGCTTTTCAGCAATCTTGGAAATAGAAGAAAGTAGAGAAATATGTCTATAGTTATTAACACAGCCCACGTCACCACTTTTGTGGACAGGAATTACCTCAGCCAGTTAAATTCATTAGGGAAGACTCCAGCACTGAACATTAAATTAAATATATAAGCAAGAGGTACGGCAAGAATTTGGTGATACAGTCGCAAAAAGTGGCCAGGAATACCATCGCGGCCAACGGAATTACCTTTTTTTAGGTTTAAAACAATGTTTTGGACCTCTGTCTCGTCAGTTGGAGTCAGAGCGAAAGAAAAAGGCTGAGAATCGACGTACGAGAGATAACTAAAAGAGTTTATAATTTTACCAGAAAGGTTTTTACCGATGGACGTAAAGAAAGTGTTCACCTCGTTTACTGACATATATGGGTCAGTGGGAGAGAGCAGATCGGAGGCTGAGATATGCTTCTTACTAGTAGATGCTATTTGTTTAATGGTGTCCCATAACACTTTGGCACCGGCACTAGCCGCCCTGCTTATAGATTTAGTTTCGTAGTCTCGTTTTAGTCTTTTTAGTAGAGCGTTACAGAAATTCCTATACCTTGTGTATGTGGTTTTCATTATGGCGCAATTAGGATTTTTCTTTGATTTTAAGTGTAATCTATCGCGATTTTTCATACAACGTAATAGACAAATCGTTATCCACGGTTTATTTGTTCGCTTACGATTAGGAATTGTAGATATAGTAGTGTTTGCTCGTATTTTAGAATTCAGCTTTTTTATTAAACTCGAGGTTTTAGTCTAAATTGTCCATGTCTTTGTCTAATCTGTCACAGTCTATTTACTTTGTTATTAGCGGTTTAGCGGATTGGATTTTATGTTGCAATAGAAACAAGACACAACCATGATCAGTTATAGTTGTTCCAGCGACGAAGCCGATAATGAGCATAAGATGGTCCAAGCAGGTCTTGTTGTGTATAGGCAATTGATGAGCCGGCAAAATACCATATGAAGCTAATAGGTTTAAATATATAGACGCATTGGGATCTTTGGTATAGGGCATTATATCTACGTTAATGTCACCTATTAGAATAATATGCATAAAATGTAAGTTACTGATTAAATAGTTAAGCGACTCAATAAATGGAGTAATATTTTTGTACCCCGGGGGTCTATAAATTGCAACAATTATAGTGTTGGTACTGATCTGTATTGTAAGACAAAACAGTTAGCTTCCTGTATATTGGGCTCTGACACCAAGACGTGCAAATTTTGGTTGTAATATACAAGTACGCGAAGGCGCTCATAGCCCAGTTGCACTCGGTGATTAGAAACAATCAGCGAGGGCAAGCAACGACGGCGCGGTCAGTACCTGGATGGGTGACCGCTGGTGGCATGTTACCATGAGCGTCTCCGTGATTCGGAGGTCACGTTAAGCAGTCGGTCCCGGTTGTTATCATAGGATAACAGTCGTGAAGCTTAGTTGGAGGCCTTCGGGCGGCTTAAAAACATCCAACGGTAAGATTACGTAGCCACAACGTTGTCTTGCCAGTCCCCAATCCGCACTTGGCCAGCGTGGGGACGTATGGCCTTAACCCTCTCCTGAGAGGAGACCCGAGCCCAGCAGTGGGACATTATGGGTTGTTGATTGTTGATTGATACAAGTACACCCTCGTTTTGAGACAAGTTGTTTTCACTTTTTGTGCACCTGTAGCCATCTAAAGAAGGGATATGGGACGTGTGTCGTAGCCAACACTCCGTGAGGATAACAAGGTCCCAGTCAATAGCAGAACGATCAAGCAAAGTTAAAAAATTTGGGAAATTGCGATTGACGCTGCGAATGTTTTGGTGAACTATTTTTAGGTTAGAGTAAGGCTTGTTTATTAATTTAGGATAGTCTTCAATCTCGCAGATAGAAAAGTGTGCTATGTTAAAGTTATCAAGTATGTTATTTATTGAAAAAATATTATCGAAATTTAAAACTAGAAACATAAAAAGGTGAGATCTTATGAGGTGATAAGAATTTAAAGTTAACTGAAGTTAAGAGTGATACGTCTAGGGATTTTAATGGAAGATTAACAGATTTGTTCTTAGTCACATTTGACACAATATTTATGAAATTACGCACTATCGAAAGGCGGTGTAGTAATAGATTATCGAAAGGACAGGTATATTCCTAATATCCAGGAATATGCCACATGTTACTATAAGATGTAGGTGGATGTTTTTTATGGTGGTGGTATAGTGGTGAGTGGAATGATCGAGTGATGAGTGTGTAGTGTATAATATATTAATAAACAAAATAACCTAAAAAATTATAAAAACAGTAACAACATTAGTGTAACAACATATAGTCATTCAGAAATGAGCGATTGCAAGTCCTGCTCACTGTCTATGCGGAATGCCTTAGCGTCTGGTGATTTTCTTATAAAAACCTTGCCGTAGGAGGTCCAAGTACTATGAACATTTTGCTCATTGAGTAACTGCCGTCGTAACGATGTGCGAATAATCAAACCTATACCATAACCAGCCATTTTGAATTTTTAAACGTGTTTTTGTGTAACATGCAGATGTCAATTACGACGCTTAAGTAAGGGAAATAAGTAAAAAGAAATTGAATTTAGAATGCTGTAAACTTTTCGAGACACCAACAGTTCTAATTTATTATTTTTAGAACTAGATTTTTTCCATCACACTTAGCCTGAGTATAAGGAGAGGTTAGTTTCTAAAATCTTGCTAAAATTTCTTTTAAATCTATCTATCTACTCATTACATCATATAATAAATAAAAAATACACTAACGAAGTTTGACTATGAAATAAAAAGCAAAAAATAGATTTAATACCTCCAAAACTAATACGCTAAAAATAGATCCAAACACGCACATAGTCATTATTAGATATAATTACATGCACGCCACAAACTGTTGCGAGATAAAGCTGAGTAGCTTCTCAAATTAGTAACAAGTCAAAGAAAGTACCGGCGGGTGGCGGCGGGCCTCGGGCAGTACGGGAGCAGCTCATAAAACATAAATACTGCTTATGTGGCGCTCGCGTCAGAGGGCTAAAAAACGTCAGGAAGAAACATAATGTAGTAGCGCCATAAAAAGTGAATGCATTGCGTGCATGTGGAGTGCATCGGGGATAGACGTGGGACGCGGGGCGCAGGGCGACCGGCAGGGAGGGGCGTGGGGGTGTGTTTAATGTGAGGTGGGGCGGCCGGACTGAGCTTGCCGCTTTCCCGCTACTGTCAGTGTTGTGGTAGGTCACGAGTAGCGAGCTCGCATCGCTAGCTTTAATCATTTACAATCGCGACTCCGCGCCGATAGAACATGAAATCGGCGTTTCATAAAATTGTCACTTCCTTTTTCAGACATTTGATGAAAAATTAATTGTCAGGCGTCGGCCGATAAACTTTATAAATAAGTGCTAATAAATGTATTTTGCCGTGATTCTGGAGTGAGATGGCCCTGTCGCTGCAAAATACGCAGAATTCGAGAGGTTTGTGGATATTTTGTTTAGTGAGGTTCGCGGTCTCCTAAGTTCGCTGAATCTGTGAAAAGTGCATGTGTAAAGTTTCAAAAGTTAGCGGTGCGCGACATGCGTGAAACGAGCGCAGCGATTGGCCGCCTACACGCCGCTCTCGTCGCACACATGTTTATTTGCATTCCGCGAACTTTGCAGATTCAGTGAACCGTAGGCAGCAGCGAGCACGTAGCGGTGTGCTACGTCTCCGCTACAAACGTAGCGAACCGTGTCTACGCGTATTTATTTGTGCAGATATTGGGTTTGTAATTATTTTTTGTGAACTGTAAGTATTGTTTGTCCTTAGATTTTTTATTTACTCTATCAGCTCAATGTTATTTTTTTAGCAACACAGTTTTTTCTTAATTTTAAATTAATGATATTTTGAATAGAAACTTAATTTTAATTCGACCAATTGAAATAATTATAAATACATATATAATTAGTTTACTGAAATATTATAATTTTACGTTTGTTCAAAAGTATAAATTCTTCCGCGATATGAAATTATAAACAGGTTTATGAGAGAGAATATTCCGAATTTCACTTTGAAATATCATGTAACATTCAGCATGGAAGATAATTCGTTTTGGAACTCAATATTTGTTTTGTTTCATTTACCTAACGATATTTATTAGTTAACAGTGCCATAACTATTATTATAAGGTTTTAAACGATTTTTTGCTGCTACTCGTTTTACTTAATATTAAAATTGTATCCAATGAACATTTTAATGCTTCTATGGTGCTAACTGTACTCTTACTTTCCTCCATTAAATTAAACGCTCATTTAAAGTACACATGAAGACAATTGTAATTAATGTACCATAATTAAGTATATCTTACTATCCTACTTTCTGCGATATATAAAAAACGCCTCCAAATTTACATGGAATTTTATTTATTTTTGATTGTTGATTGGTGTTTCTAACAAAATACGACTGTAAATTTTTATCTAGAACGTGTGTTTGGTACTCGACGTGGTGTTGTTGGATTAAATAAGACTTATGTGTATATGTATATTCTGCTATTTTATGTTCTTTGCTTGAATACTTTACATTTCGTTTGACATATGTTAATAAAAATTACAACTTAATATTTTAACATGCTTTTATTGGGTGCACTTATATGTTTATTAGCAACTGACTTTTGTAAGCGTATTTCTAATTTTTAATCTATATTTAATAATTAAAATAATTAGTCTTAATTTAACAAAATTTATTTAAATGATATATATTTTAAAATAAAATTAAAGATCGAATATCTAACAGACAACGCCATCTAGTGCCAAACTAAGCAGAGCTTGTATTATGGGTACAAGTTAACTGATATAAATACATATATAATACTTTTTTTGGTGAATATTTATGTTATGCATATATGTTATACATAGAAAACACCCAAACTTCAAAACAAATATTGCAGATCATACAAATACAAATAAAAAGATTCATAAAAAAATACTAATATTTTCTGCAAAATATGAATCTTTTAAGTATTGACACGCGCACAGTGCGTCGGCACAATCGGTGCGTCGCGGTACCGAACCAAACGTCAAAACCAAAAAAATATTTTATAGTGAAATATAATATTTATAAAATATATTTATGAAAATACTTTAACATCCTTATTATTTCTTTTTTAAGGTAAACTTACTGCTTAATTTCTTGTGATTTTAGATACTTGGTGAAATTCGCATGAACAATGATGATGTAATCGGTTAATGATGTAATTAAAAGATACTGGTAATTAAAACCGAATACTGGTAATTGAGGCGCTCATAGCCCAGTTGCACTCGGTGATTAGAAACAATCAGCGAGGGCAAGCAACGACGGCGCGGTCAGTACCTGGATGGGTGACCGCTGGTGGCATGTTACCATGAGCGTCTCCGTGATTCGGAGGTCACGTTAAGCAGTCGGTCCCGGTTGTTATCATAGGATAACAGTCGTGAAGCTTAGTTGGAGGCCTTCGGGCGGCTTAAAAACATCCAACGGTAAGATTACGTAGCCACAACGTTGTCTTGCCAGTCCCCAATCCGCACTTGGCCAGCGTGGGGACGTATGGCCTTAACCCTCTCCTGAGAGGAGACCCGAGCCCAGCAGTGGGACATTATGGGTTGTTGATTGATTGATTGATAATTAAAATAACACAATTTCAATAAGCTGTGTTAGTAATGAGCCGTTGATATATTTAATTTAATATGACAAAAATAAGCGGATAGATAACATGCAACTGGTGTTATTTTACACTAATTTATTGAAGAGTTTTGGCCCCATTGTGACCGCATGGATTAAAATATGTATTACAAAGTTAAGCAAATCTAGGTAGGTCAGCCTAAGGATGGGTGATCATTCTTAACACATTGAGATCCCTCCGACGCCCTGCGTGCTCACCTTAAACGGCTTAAGCCGTCGGTGTCGGTTACTCTACGTAAAACATCGAAGGTTTGCCGTATCATAGTAGACTTAAAAGCGATTATGATAGAGGTATTAAGGCTTTATCTATACGCAATCACTAAAATTAAGTGGGATGATCTTAAAATATATGAAATAAAATAAAAAGCCTATTTCAAATATTTAGCCACAAAACTTTGTTAGCTTCAGGTTTGTTCCTTTTTAGACAAATTATTGCCTTTTCAGATAATCCAATCAATCAACTAACCCTTGATAGTTACCTAATCATAAAATCAAGAAACAAAACTTCTTCTTCAACAATAAGCTCTTTATATTAAGTTAATTCTCTGCTATAACAATGGTTTTAAAATGCAAAAAAAATTTTAAACCTTTAACAGACATACTGTCAGTCGATTAGCAAATTTGATCTTTTAAAAATTTCGCTTATTTTGCGGGTGAAAATATTCTTACATATTTAATCAAAGCTCCACTTACAGCTCACTGTATGGCTTTCTTTCTTTCTGTTTCTCAGCGAGAGAGAGAGAGAGAGTGTGAGAGAGAGAGAACGAGAGGTGGGGGGATTGAATAGCAAATGATAAAAAGTTAAAACATCTCTCTTTCAACACACAGACATATAACCTTTCCAAGGTTACTAAACTGCTTAGATAACAGGTTAATAACATTATTATGTCACGAAGCCCCGTTACACCAACGCGTGTACCACGCTTAACCCTAAACCGCCGAAACCATACGAACTCCGTAATCTGTGGGAGTGCGTACATACTTAAATTCACCGACAGCACCAGGTTAATCCTATTATATACCGCTCACTGAAATTAGGTTGTTACAGACTCTGGACAAAGCCATTTTTGGATGTCTTAGTTAACCGGTACAAAAACATTCAAAGATTAGCGTTGGACCGTTCAGCCTTTAGATTAGTTGGAGTAGAGGGAGAGTTTTTAGCCATGGGTAACATCATGCTGCCGTGAGATGTTGGGTTCGATTTCAGAGTCTTACAATTGTGCCGTCGAGCTTGTCTTTACTAGCTTAAATCACAAGTATAATAATATTTATTAAAATATTTTATGAGTAGTATTAATAGTTATAAGAAATTTTACCTTAGCTGATGCTGGTAAATGTGAAGTTAGTAAGGGCTTACTATTAAATAAATAACAAATAAATATTTCGGACATTTAACACACAACGCCATCTAGTCCCAAACTAAGCAGAGCTTGTATTATGGGTACTAGATAACTGATATAAATATGAACATATACACTTTTTTGTAGTAAATACATACATATCATAATTGAAAACACCCCATCGGATTTGGACAACAAACATATGAAAAAATTTGATCCGTCCCGGTAATTGAACCCGAGACCTCAAGAATAGCAGTCGCGTACGCTACCGCTGCGCCACCGAGGCATTCAAGCAGTCAGTCAGTATTATTTTATTATTAATATAATCGGGGTCCGTTTGTTTATTCTACCAGAATATTTCTCATAAAGCGTTAGAACTCACGTAAAGTTTAACTATTATGGTTTCCTTTAGATAGTTTAGATAGTTTCTTTCTATGAATTCAGAGTTCTAATCAACTCGTTTTTTCCGAGAACATTAACTGAAACGAACTCTTTCCATCATTTGCTCACTTAAAGTGAGAATAAATGAACACTAGTAATTGTGTAAAATACCAAACGGTCAGCCGGTTTTACAGAAACATGAGAAGAGTATCTAGTAAGAATAGAACTAATTTATCTAAAGCTAAATTATTTTATCTTAGTTTATGTGTTTATGTTTAGTGTTATTATACGTTAGTGTATAGAACATTGTTAGTTAGGTTAGGTTTTATAACTTTGCTATTGTTACACCAGGAATAGTTGGCTTGGATACTCTATAACTCAAACCGAAGTATATACTGATATAATGTATCACTAATTGTTATTGAGTAATAAAGTGGACAATACATTCAACAATTTATCTCTAAGTGTCTAATAAATCTTGCATTAGGACTATAATCTGTGTCGCGGGGGACGACTTTACAAATATACATGAAACGGACACAAAGAACACCCAGAGTCAAAACAATTTATGGATTACACCAAGTGTTATCCCATATAGGATTTCAACCCTCAACAAGTTAGCGCAGTAGAAAACGGCGTGGCCAGCGCTCAAATCACTTCTAGTACTAGTATTTTTTATTACTATTTCAAAAACGATTACCTAATAATCCCACTGTTACAGGTAACTATAATAATAATAAGATTTAATAATAAGGAGATAAAGTAACTAGCTAATAAATGATATTTTGAAAACTAGTCCAAATACAGTCATATTTTTTTGATGAGACTACTATATTTAGAAGTAACTGTAGATAAACATATGCTAAAAAATACTTAAATTTCAATAAATTCTGATAACAATGTGTCAAGGGAGAACTTTTGAATTGAGGTATCATAACTATGGGCACAGTAGCAAGTGCGAGCAATAAGGACGTCATTGACACGTCCGTTATCGGCTGAACCCTTACGCAATAATGAGTTATGGAGTGGCTGCCGCAGGCGACTCCATAAAAGTATTGAATATGGGTTATTGACAAATATTTATGGTGTATAAAGAGGGGATAATTACAACTCTTTAGCACATAAAAAGCCACGCGAGGAAGGGTGCGCCGCGCTAAAAATTTATTACCAACGTTGTCACCCAGCGGGCTCGGCCGTCTAATAAAAATGATACATTATAACTCTAGTCTTACAAAAAACACACTCGATGTGTGATCTGTTGTACGTGAAATAGTGCGTATAAGTTTCTTGGATAGAATCAGCGTAAAGATATTTTTTGTCCCAAATGAAAACCAGTTTTAAAAAAAGATAATGTTAAAATTGTTAAGGATATGCGTTTAATGAAAGATACAAATTATTATGTAGATAAAAACAGAAACCAATATTCTCTAATATCGATAACATGGAGCTATAAGACTACGACTGTATTTACTTATTTAAACTTTTGCATTAAGCCTAGTATTGTAATTCTGTTCACATCACGAGTGCGGTTCGTTGTTCGTCCTCAAACATAGCGAGGAATGTTATTAAAAAGTTATGGGATAAGCCGGTACGTGCCGCCTGCGACGCCTTGGCCTAATCACAAACTTTAAAATTATCTTATAATACAGACTTTATCTACTTGTCTTATCAATACATAATCCTGTTAAATAATTACCAATGTTCTGAAAAGCTCTTTCAGGTATCTTTGTCGCACTTTTGTTGTGTAAAAACCTTATAAAATGCCTTGTGGCATCTCGCAAACGACAAAATATTTTGCCTTTTTCAATTAAGTGCGATGGGTAAGTCCAGAGCTCGGCTGGGAATTAATTCCACGGCTAAGTAGATAATGTAAGGAGCTCCCTCTTCGTGCCGCCTGTTCACGCCTCGAGGAGAACTTTCAATTATGATTTTGTCTAATTTTAATTAAGTGCTCTCAAAAAGGCTTTTCTTCAACAAAATTAATATTTGAATATAATTTGGGCGGAGCGGGCGGGCGGAGTTTGCCGCTCGAGGAATAATTAATTCCATTATATAGGTAAGTGGTCTGGTCGCTCCCGAGCCACCACCCGCGCCCTCGCCCCGCGACACTATACAAACTCGTCACTCACCACCGACTGATTGCTTTTCATTTCTGATATTTAAGAACATCCTATAATCTTAGGATCATTCATTATAAAATATAAAGAAATTAGCTTTGAATTGTAACAAAAACGAATAGTGTGTCAGGACGTACAATTTGCGCAACAGGTCGGGGCGGAAGCGACCTGCAACGGCGTGATCGCAACCAAATGTTTCCTTTACGGCGTTTGGTTTAGTTTTTGCTTTGTTTTTTTGTAATCTTTCACTGATAAGTATGCTATCGATAGGTTCGACTCTGTTTGTTTAGTTTGAAACTCACTCGCAACGGAAGTGATCTCTAGAAAATACTTTTTGCATTTTACATTTGTTAAAAGTAGGTCATTAAGCCTCCCAAATAATTTTAAATGCCAACATTTGAAGGATAACAAACAAGAAGTTAGGTTTACATACTTGTATATATTGTGTACACATATTGTGTGAGAGCTTAACTAAATTAATTATAGTAAATACTTCTGTCTGCTGTCTGTAGCTAATGTTGAAACTTTCCTTCGTACAGGTGTCTCAGTAAGGCCGTTATCGACCATGCGTCAAGAATCGCTGCCCATGTTAGCGGAAAGACTACTGGCAACTCGAGCAGCCGCGCTGGTGGCAGGTCTACCAGCTGAACTCTACTCTGGCGCGTTACTTGCTGCATGGCCACCATCGCCTCCTACGCCTTTACTGCCGCCCGCAGAAGTTGATCGTGCACGTAAGCGACGTCGCACACCGAAGCTAGATGAAAGCTCAACGCCTGCTCCACCCTCACCCCCATCGTCAGGTTCTTCCCCAGGAGCTACAGAACCCCCACGTGACAAACTATTTACATGCAAAGTATGCTCACGCTCTTTCGGCTATAAACATGTATTACAGAACCACGAGCGCACACACACAGGCGAAAAGCCTTTTGAATGTGGTGAGTGTCACAAGCGATTCACCCGCGACCACCATTTGAAGACTCATCTTCGCCTTCACACTGGTGAAAAACCGTATAGCTGCCCACATTGCCCGCGGCACTTTGTGCAAGTAGCAAATCTTCGACGACACCTCCGTGTCCATACTGGGGAACGACCTTATGCATGTACACGTTGTCCAGCGCGTTTCTCTGATTCTAATCAGCTAAAAGCGCATGCTTTAGTCCACGAGGGTGATGCACCTTTTGCTTGCCGCTGTGGTGCCCGCTTTAGGCGGCGGCAAGCAGCTGCCCTTCATAGATGCGCTGCTAGCACCGGATGTGAGCCAGACACACCAAGTCCACCAGCGGCGAGTGGCCCCGACTGGCGCTGGGACGACTGGCCCGAGCAAACTGAGCCTGAGGACCTGTCACTGCCACGAAGACCAGCCACGCCAGATTCTCCCACCGACCTGCGAGTGCACTCTGCGTAGTCGCCGCGCGCCATGTGTCGCGCGCCGCTGAGCCGGTATACGAGTTCCTCCTGCGTAGACCCCGCGTCACCGTCGGCTCACCGACGTCGATGTTACCCGACTCACTTTTTGTAAAGATGCTCGCTAAGAACTCCGTGATTCTATTGAAATTTTTTCTGCTAAAAACGGCAACGGTATGTTTTTTGGATTATTTTTTACGCCTCAGTAAGAATATCGATCGTTAGGTAGACGTTTATTCTTTCTTACGTTTTTGCATTTGCAATGTTCGCCATAAAAAGCACTTTTTTCGCCCATGTTACAGTTTACAGTTTTATTGTCGTACCATTTGCATAATCGCAAGGTGAGGTGAAGCAAAAACTTCAGCGTTTTGTTTTTTATTTTGCAACATTGCTCAACTGCTGCAAGAACATATTGCACAAAAGATATTTTTTGATTTATTGAACGTACAATTGTTTAGGAATTAATTCGCCCGTTTAATGGACGGAAACTTAGAATGTGGCCTAGCAGGAAAAAATCGCAACTTTGTCTTGTTATTTTGATGACAAAGATTGGTTCGCAAATAATAATTGTTGTATGAGTTAGCACAGCAAAATGTTTATTTAAGTTGTGCTTTACAGCAGTCAGAGTATAGCAGAAAATTAGTGCACTCTGAGGAGTAATTTATTTACTAATAGCAAACTTTGTGCGTATAGTATGTAAAAAGTTATTGGGAGAAACAGATCTCTAAAGCACAACTTTTAGAAACGTCATATACGTCAGCGCCGTAGCTTGCATGTGATGACAACCCTTATTAATTTCTTAATAACTCTACATCTCTACTCTCTCTTTCTCTCTAACTTAAATAGCTAACTTCTAAACATGACGGAGGTTTTTGCTATAATAATAATTTGCTGGGCTCGGGTCTCCTCTCAGGAGAGGAGGAGGTCTCTCATATAATCAATAATAAGGAGAGGAGGAGGTCTCTCATATAATCAATAATAATCATCTAAATATTAGTCGTTTCCTGTTAATTCTTTCATACGTACACACTGAACCAACGCAAGGTAGACTGATAGATAATGATATGTGGCATTAAGTCCCCATAAATAAATGTTAGTGGATAGCAAAATTTGTGTGTGTGTCATGTTTTTTAATTTATTGAACATTTTGCTGCTTTGACATTTTGGCCTATCCCAGATATGGAAAATCGCTCAACGCAGTTTAAAAAACAATGATAGGCCTTAATTTACTAATATTTATTTAAATAATAAATATTTCGAACATTAACACACAATGCCATGTAGTCCTAAGAGAAGCATAGCTTGTATTATTGGTACTAGACAACTGGTCTGGATGTCGTAAGAAAGCGGTTCCCGGCCGGGTTTTAGTCGGTTCGGTTCCGACACACCGCCCCGCCGCAAACCATACATACATATATGGTGGTATACATAGGGGGTTTAACACGTAAAAAATGGGTACTAGACAACTGATATCAATACATATTCACTTTTTTTGTAAATACTTATATATTATACACAGAAAACATCCAAACTCCGATAGAAATATTTGCAGATAATAATAATATTAAATAGTTACGTTATTTTTTTAATAATAATTACGTTAATAAATAAACGTTTATTTCTGACCAAAACCAAAATACATAGTTTATAAATTGACCTACAAAATAGTCAGGCAGTACTTCGGCTAAGGATCGCTGGTGCCCGTGGTAGGCATAAAATTGCCTGTGTTACAGGTTCCTCGCTCCGAACCAGATACTATAAATCAAACGCTATGAATAAAACAAGAAACAAAAGAGACAAAATACCAAAATAAAAAATCAAGATCATACAAATATTTTGTCTTACCCGGGAATTGAACCCGACCTCAAGTAAGTTGCATACGTCACCACTACGCCAACGAGACCGTTATAGATATTGGTATTCAATTTATTTGATAACCACCTTTTACTGATTGTATTCCCTTGATTTTCCTGGAATCCCATTATCAGATGGGATCTAGTATGGTGGTGATGGTTCTGACACAAAATAATTTTTAAAATTGGTCCAGTCCATTAGATGGAGTAATCGGTAAACATAGATAATAAATCAACATGAACCTCCTCTTTTTTAAAGTCTAAATCGGTTTTACCGTAGTTACTTGCACAAATTTTGCTTACTAAAGAAATGACTCCTTACATTGCATTCATTTTCTGTTATTTTCTTATCTCTCTAAATATATATGATAATCATATATAAATATTTTGGCGTGTTCTTATAACACGCTCATAGCCCAGTTGCACTCGGGGATTTTTTTTTTTTTTCGTACAACCTACCTCCAACATAATCGGAGCCTTTGCTAATCTACTGCTCTTTGTCACTCCAGTTCTATCAATTATTCCGCTCGTACATTCATTCCTCATGCCAGTTTCTTTCTACATTCCCCTCTTTTAGTCCATTGGTGGGTGGGATTCCCACATCTAACCTACTCTAAGTGATTGGGGGGAATTAAATATACTACCGAGGTCTTTATTTGTACAGTTTGCTTACACTACTTATGTTAGTTATTACTTTTACATTGCTTATAGTCTACTTTGTTTTACAATTATCTTACAGGTTTATTAACGTTCCATTTTACAATCTATATTTTTTGTATTTCTTATTATCTAGATCCTTATTTTCTACCAAAATACATTTGTACGTTATGCCTACTTTAGATATTTACATAAAATATTAATTAGGCATATTTAATTGCTATGGTTTACTTTTGTTTCCCTCTATTACTATATTTGCTATTTTTCGACAATAATTAAGGAAATTTTCTCTTGTTTCATTCTTCATTAACTCTCTAACTCCAGTTATACGAACGCTACAACTTATTTGTTGCACTCGGTGATTAGAAACAATCACCGAGGGTAAGCAACGACAGCACGGTCAGTACCTGGATGGGTGACCGCTGCTGGGATGTTACCATGAGCGTCTCCATGATTCGGAGGTCACGTTAAGCAGTCGGTCCCGGTTGCTATCATACGATAACAGTCGTGAAGCTTAGTTGGAGGCCTTTGGGCGGCTTAAAAACATCCAACGGTAAGATTACGTAGCCACAACGTTGTCTCGCCAGTCCCCAACCCGCTCTTGGCCAGCGTGTGGACGTTTGGCCTTAACTCTCACCTGAGAGGTGACCCGAGCCTAGCAGTGGGATATTATGGGTTATTGATTGATTTATTATAAGACGAGACTTGGCAATCGTAATTAATTCATACGTGAGTTTAAGTTTAACAACACTTAAAATGTTTTAATAAATATTATTTCTTAGCTAGAAGGTTACACGCTTAAATTAAGGGGATTCATTCTGGATATGTGACATATAATACTTGTATAGAGTTATCGGAGATGTTTTAATTAGCGAAGCGAGTTGTCTTGATCGGAACTCGGCGGCGGAAGTCGGGCCGACAGTGCGCATCGTGCTTTTGTAAATACAATGCTATCTTTACAAATTATTTATTATTTATGTATTAGTTAGTAGGCGTTTTGATATCTTAACGGCATCTTATCCGTAAGAAGACGGTTATTGTTAACTCTACGTGTACATATTTATGTAGTGAACGTAAAGTACGTTGTAGAGAAGTCGGTGTCACAATATTGTAATAGAAGTTATTTAAATTAGATACCGAAACGTCTCTCAACGGGCTGTGCTGTTTATTGATATAGTGAGACAAGTGAATATGTTGAAACATACGCTATTTAACGTCGGCAGAGCCATCTGGGGGACGAATTGATTTTGTTGAGGTGAATTTATTTGTAATTGTAAGGCAGTCAGATACATATATTTAACGTAAACTTGTAAATATCTTTAGCGTAATATTGAGATCAACTTGTCGCACGCATGGCTCTCGTTATCGCTGAACTTTCGTTTCATACGAGATCAGTGTTTATGCATTTTAGCAATTTTTGTACGGGTATTAGTTTCCTACTAGATGTAATGTTTATTTTACCATGTTTTTAATATAATTTAATGACATAGTAATTGTTCTGAACGTTTTAGCGCACATAATATGTAATTATATATAATCTTAGACTGTAATGTTTGTTGATTATTATTATTTTATTTTTATTAGTCATGTTTCGAAGTGTAGGGTGTTAGGATAAAAGTATGTAGACCTAATGATGTATTTTTTCCAAAGAAATTATTGGTACAAATATGAATGTGTACAAATTAAGAGTAACTTTGAATTAGAATCGTAATTTCATGTTGCAATGTTGTAATACTATGGTAGTTAGTGTAAAGTTAGGCAGTCGGCCATATCTACCTCATTTTACGATGGTCACTGCGCCAGGGTAAAAAGCCAAAGTTCTTGGATATATATTTTACTGTTTAACTCTGAAAATTATATAAACGGTGTAGTGTATGTAGGTCCTTAAGTAATGGCCTAAAACATACATGAAGGTTCCATACCTGTCTCGAGTACAGATGATAAGCAGAGACTATGGAGGAGTCTATAGCTTTTCGGTGAAAAGGCGGGTACACATATTAAGACGCGTGCGTGTGTGTGTGGGCGAGCTAATGTGAAGGAATTAAATAAATAAATCGTAACGAGCACATTATAAACAGCAAAATACAAGAAGTGAGCATATTATGTACCAGATAGTGAACATTACTATGTGTCATTACAAAGCGTTAAACGAGAAACCCATATACGAAAAACTGTATATGTTAAATAAAAATAATTAAAGATACAATTATCCTCGCAACATGTATTACAGGTGTGGTACCTAAATAGAGGTTAAAAATATTAATTGTTGAATCCTGTCCTGGTTTACCTACTGAAAGCCAGGATCTTTCTTTTTTGGTAGATTGAGATTACCTCCTCAATCATAATGTCCTGTATAGTCGTTTGAATATTAGGTTAAGGCTGTTTTGTTATTTTATTTATCAGTCGTGTGCTAACTTTAAGAATTTGCCATTGAAATATGTTTATAACTGTACTTTGTTCTTTTTGTTAAAATTTTAAAAAATAGGTAATATTTCCGACAAAGCTCATAGAGTCAAAAATAATTGCGAATAATATAGAAAATCCTATTAACTAAATCTGTAACAGCTGGTCTATCTTCTTCTCTATACGTTTACCTTTTTTAAACGAATTTTGTTGTTGACTATACAGTCTAAACACAACAAAAGCAATTCGGTATGGTCACATATCGTGCAAAGCAAAAGGAAAAAAATCCGTATGGTACAGTCATAAACATATACTTCAAGTGGTTGCAATTAATTTGAGTTCCTATTTAATTGTCGATTAGAACTGTTATTTTGCTTCATATTGTTTATAACGGTTAGTTAGCAATCTGTCAACATTTAGTGCCATTCAAACACATAAATACAGGTCTATAAGGATTTAAACTATTTAAACTAGTTAAGAGTATTGTCTGGTGCAGTGTAAAATTACTGCTGTAAACTAATCTACCTCATCTTAAAATACAGGTATTCGGTTAACATCAAAACTGATTATATAT
>PKRV01003346.1:415881-550962 GCA_003709505.1 Hyphantria cunea
TCCCCCCAGGCCGCCATAGTGTGGGTCACCATGCTGCATTGTTCTTTTTCGCATTGAGGATGGTGACCACCACTCTTGGATTCTGCTCATGCTTTCCATCAGGCAGGGCAGAGTCATTTTGGCAGCTTAAATATAAAAAAAAAAAAAAAAAAAAAAAATCTACCTCATCTTAAAATACAGGTATTCGGTTAACATCAAAACTTAATTTAAAATAATATACTTGTACAAAATATTATAAGATAAATGTGACATGATAATGGTATGATAATTATATCTGTATTTCTTTATCAATGTCCGGTACATAATTATTAAAATAAAGAGATGTTTGTTATTTATACATTTTTTTTAATTAATATCGTTTGTTTATAAACCCTTGAGAGTGCAGGAAGGCGGATGGGACTGATGTTAGAGATTTGAACACCTTAATGACATGTTACAGATACATATAAAGTCGTTAACAGATCAGAAGGGGTTGAAGAAGAATAAAGTACTCAAACTATTATAAGATTAATGTTTGTGCACGCCTAGGTTATGGAGCGATGGCATATATGTTGCTGCGTCTGTAGCCCAGTGGTAGCGTATGCGACAGTGGTTGAGGTCTCGGGTTCGATTCCCGGGTCGGACCAAATATTTGTATAATCTGCAAATATTTGTTTCGGAGTTTGGGTGTTTTTTATGTCTAATATGTACCTATTTACAAAAAGCAACTAAATATATATTATATAACTTGTCTAGTACCCATAACACTAGCTCTGCTTAGGTAGACCCACTAGAGGGCGTTGTTCAAAAAAATTCAAAATTCAAAATAATTTATTCAATCAAGACACTGAGTGACATTTATGAACGTTAAATTGAAGCTACAAATAAAAATTATAGATCGACACAAACAGACGCCATGTACTCTATTGTGTGTAAGATGTCCAAAATATTTAATCTTATTAAATATAATAAATATATCGGTTATGTTCACTTTACGAATACCACCTTAGTATCAGTCCACAGAAGATGCAACAAATTAAACGCGTACATGAAATATAAACGAATAATAGTATTTTACAAGGGTTAATTACACTGAAGAGGAGAACCTTAAAGATGCACAAAATATATTAATAAAATAACATAAGCATTTAGCCAATACACAACAGTTTTAGAATATACGAAAAGTTACTACCACTACTACTACTACTACTACTATTACTACTAGCTGAATCTAAGCTACCCTTAAAAAAACTTGTTACTTATTACATCAGCTATATGATCTGCCTGTCCCTCTGTCAAAGTCGGTCCAGCCGTTCCCGAGATAAGCCGGAACAAACAGAGAGATAGATACAAATTGTAAAAAAAATTATTTCGGTTTACGTTCCGTGTATACATACATATCTATTTAGTAAAATGCGGTTATTTTAATATTATAAACAGACATTTCAATTTTGTTTATTTGTTTAGATATGTTAAATATGTTAGCACGGTAAATATGTTAGTAAGCTTCTGTAGCCTGTTGAATATAACATCGACAGAATATGCACTGTCGGTGGGAGCATTAGTCTAATTCTGAAGCTAACTGAAGCGGCACGGCGAATAGACTTGATGATCGTCCACGGCCACACAGCTGTTCCGCTACAGCATAATTATAGATAGATAGATCGATAGATTGATAGATCGATAGATAGATAGATCGATAGATAGATAGAAACTCTTTATTTGCACACTATAATAATAAATTTAGAAGAGAGTACATAAATGTGAGACAGAGTGTACAAAGGGCGGCCTTATTACCTAAGGCAATCTCTTCCAGGCAACTTAATCCTATAATAATAATATTCATATTAAAACGAAACAAAGTTTGTATACTTTATGCCTTGAAATTATCAACTAAAACAAAAGAAGAAGCTTTTGAAAATCTTTGTCTATCATCGACAAATAAATACACAGAGTGTAGTTCAATAAAACTAATTTGGTGTTAGTGTGCGATAGGCTCTCGTGGAGGTATCTACTAAGTAAGAAAAGTGTGTAATTTATCTAAGATCGGGCGTAAGTAATGAGTTGTCGCACTAATATAACGACGTACTCCGTTTGTCGTACGCATGGGGCACGCACACATACGCACTCACCGACCCTACTTTGTGTTCAGGGTCACCTCCACTTGGACTACTACGGACGAACTCATTTAGTAAGTGTTCCTTTATTTGTTTTAAATATGGACGAATTCTATTGTAATTAATCAAATTTCAATCTCAAGTGCAGAAATAAGAATAGGTCTCTTTATTTATATTTCACGTATTAAGGCACTAAATATAAAAGCCATATTCTGCTAAGAATATCTGAGAATTTAATAATAATTAGCTACAACTAATTGTAGTTTAAGAGATTATAAGTACTCCAAAACTTTAGGGTAAAAGCCGGTTAGTTGCTTTGATGGTATGCTTTCTTCAGCTTTGAAAGTATGTTAGGTATTTTTTTGGAGTTAGAGCTTGATTGTATCTCGGAGTACCCCCCCAAGTAAACCTTAGTGCCATATAGATGTTGCAATAGTGGCACGCGCTTTGTCCATGTTAACGAAAATCTTCCGTGACTATACTTCTAAAAACAACAAATATATATTGATTAGTATTTTTTTAATAACTTTATTACTGATTGCGGTTTCAGCTAGCTATTGTTTCTTTTCATGCCAGAGAGTTAATTATAATAATAATATAAATATAATAGAAAGGGTAAGAATCAATACCAATAAGGATCTAAAATCTAAGATTAAATAAATAAATATTTCGGACATCTAACACACAACGCCATCTAGTCCCAAACTACGCAGAGCTTGTATCGTGGGTACAAGACAACTGATATGAATACATAAATACATTTTCTTTGTAAATACATACAAATTATACATAGAAATCATCCAAATTCTGAAACAAATATTTGCAGATCATACAAACATTTGGTCCGGCCCAGAATTCGAACCCGAGACCTCATGGACCGCAGTCGCTTACGCTACCACTGTGCCACCGAGGCAGTCAATTGATAATGGTCTGATGAATCCCACAGAAAAACTTTTATTGTATCATCATGGAGTAGGCGCATTGAAAGTAAGTAAGTCCTATCTTATATTATTATCAACAACCATTCCAGCAGCCAGTCCATTGCGGCACATAGATCTCTCCAAAGAAAGGAAACTTTGGCCTACTATGCCTCACCAGACGGGTTGACATAAGGTTTGTTTGTTCAAGTTTTGATTTTATTTGTAGTGCAATTGTGGTGGGTGGTTGGCTCCCTTATTCGGCTCTTACGATACCCACCTGATTAATAGGGATGGTGACACTCTATATTCTTAGTCTGTCACCTGCCGCCAATCAGTAAGATATACACTGTTCCCATTTTCGCAACTATTTCCATCGAACCTTGGCTCTTACCTCTTCCTCCTCCTTCCTTCCTCTTAACTTCAGTCTTAATATGATGTTGCCTTTCGTGACAAGTAGATTGAACATTTTAATTTTTTTAATTCGAATTTTAAACTCTTGGCATTAGTGCGGTACCCGTTCAATAAAATATACAATTTTAAGCATGAATATATTTTAGAAGGAGTAAGGGCAACAGAAATATAAATTTATTTCATTTCACTGTACTACTAGTTCAGGATCTCGGTTTTATTATTACCATTTATTACTATCTAGGTAAATTTTAGTGAGCATTTTAGTAAGACACCCAACTATTTTGGGTGGTATTTGAGGTAGCAGGGACAATATATTTCGACTACTAACTGTGAATTTTCTTTGTTAACTCTTAAGAAAATTATTACCATTATTCAAGAAAATATTTATCCTACGATATGTATAGTTGGTAATCTTTATACTACTCCAATTTAAAAAAAATAGGTTGTAAATTTGATCTGGATTGCAAACATAAAGGTAGGTATCGATTCATTAGTAGACATCTAAGTTTATTTAGCTGAAAACGGACCGATATTTAAGATTAATGTATCTTCTAAAAGTTAGCCTAATGCTTTACTTTGTGTTTGTGTCTTTGATATTTTTGGAAAAAATAACTCATGAATGGTACCAATATTTTATGGTCATGATTAATAGTGTTTATTTTATCAGAAATGTACGATATATTAGCGATAGAGACGTTATTCAAGACCCGGCTCACGGCATCACACCGCATAGCTGCGGAGACAAACGCACTGGAATCCGGTTGGTATTTATTAAATTAATCGTTCACCCCGCACTACTCATCCCCTTACCCCAACTTCGCGATCAGTTCGTTTGTTTCTTGCGATAAAACGTTTTTCACTATTACATGTATTTCTAAGTTTCGTAATACAGGACATAACAGAACGTATATTTTAATGGAAATGGTAGTCTGGTAGTTTTTTGTTTTTTTTTTTATGTGTGGGTCTGCCAAAGTTATTCTACTCTGCCTGATGGTAAACATGAGCAGAATCACAACATTTTGTAAGCCATCCTTTCCACCTCTGAACATAGAAATAATACGTTGGCCTGTGACGCAAAGGAGAAAGTCGATCTTCTGGCAAAACACTTTGCGTCCAACTCGACCTTGGATGACGAGGAACAGAAGCCGCCTACCATACCGCGGTGCGAGAGCCGTACGCTAAATATCCAGTTTCACCAACGCTCAGCGTGTTTACCACTTTTATTTTTTGTTATCCATAAGTCGAGTGGCCCGGATAGAATCCCTCCTACTTTGTTAAAGATGTGCGCTCCAGTGTTTGCACTGGTCTTAACGCGTGTTTTTCGGCTCTCCTACACTTTTGGCGTAGTCTCGACATTATGAAAGGCAGTATTGGTTGACCCGATCCCTAAAAACTGCTATCGCTCAAATCCGTCCCACTACAGGGTGATAGCCATAAGTTCCCTCTTCTCGAAAATAATGGAGTCCATTATCAACTATTAATTCCTGCGGTATCTAGAAGGTCATTATCTGCTTAGTGACTAGTAGCACGGTTTCAAGTTTCATGACTAATGGGGAAGCTTTGGGAGTTAGTTTGAACATTGCGAAGGCCTCCGATCGGACCCGGCACAAAGCGCTTCTTTCGAAGCTACCTTCCAATGGGCTTCCCGAGAAATTATGCGAATGGGCCACTAGCTTTTAAGCAGAGAGAGCATAGAGGTTGTAGTCGACGGTGATTGCTCTGACTCCATATATGTGAATGCTGGTGTAACGCAAGGCCGTGTGCTATCGCTCACTTTGTTCTTCTCCATATCAATGACATGCTGCGATGCTCTCTACACCGGCCGTGCTAATGTTTCTCGGGAAAATGTCATTGAAAGTCGAAGCAAACTTGTGAATAAAATTGAGACTCCTTTGGAAAAGGTCTCAGATTGGGGTAGACTTCATTTAATCCATTTAACCCCACGAAGACACGAATTTGGGCATTCACCGTTAAAAAATTCCCATGTGTCGTATGTCCTCAGTTTGAAGACACTCCCTTATCTACCTTAGTCATCATTGGAATACTTGTTTCGTGTTTAGTGGCCATTTGGAGGATAAGGCCAAATTGGCCTCGAAGAAGCTTGCCGTGCTCAACAGAATGAGACAATGTTTCAATCCAGCACACCGCCTTCTGCTTATAAGGCGCAGGATCGGCCTCAAATGGAATACTGTCCTCATCTTTGGGCGGATCACCCTACTACTAGCTCCTCCCTCTGGACCGTATTCAACAGAGAGCGACTTAAATCATTGACTATCAAGACGTTTCAATACGGCTGGGGTCTTTGGCGCTGCGTAGAGATGTAGGCTTCGTTGTGCATATTTTACCGCATTTACTACGGGGAGTGCTCCGAGGATTTAATTCGGACTGATTCCTGCCGCTTCTTTCCGCCATCGTCCTACACGACAGCAGTTTTATCCCCATTACTTCGATGGTTGGCAGTTCACAACTGTGCAGTTTTCTGCCGCGCACAACAAAACTGCGCCATTCCCGGACCATTACGACCTTCAAACCTTAAAGAAATGAGCTTACTTCTACTTAAAAGGCCGGCAACGCAATTGTAACGTCTCTGGTATTGCGAGAGTCCATGGACTTTAGTAATCGCTTTCCATGAGGCAATACGACTGCTCGTTTGCCCCCTATAACGTAAAAAATACGCCTGCTCAGTGTGTATAAAACCTCCTCTCTGAAGAGAAACCTATCTCCAGTAGTGGATTGTTAAAGACTGTTTATGATAAAGAATGGTGTATAATGATTGCATTGGAGCTAACCCGTTATATTGGTATAAAATATAATAAAATAAGGCTAGTATAAAATTCTGATAAATCAAAGTTGTCTTGGAACTGTCTGGAGTTTTAGCCAAGTAGCACTCGTGGTGATAGATTGATTTCATTAATTCAATTTTTAAACAATTGTGATTTAGAAATTACAAACAGACACTTCAATTTTATTTATTTGTGTTGATTTATGTAAAGAATAATATTGCCTAAATAATGTAGTAATATACACGATAATATAATTATACTTAATATGATAATTTGTTTAATAAAAAGTATATTTTTGAGACTACCAATTTTTACTGTGTCATGTGAAAACTGTATGAAGTTGAAGCAAGTAAAAAAATTGGATCACTTTAACTACTTTATTTAAACATATAAAATTTTTAAAAACAATGATTTGGAACCTAAAGTATAAAACAACGTTTGGTTAACCTGCCGGTTAAATTTCTAATTACTTTCCTATACGTTAGCTTTAATATTTTCTTTCACTCGTAAAGTCATTACAAAACAACGTGGCCCTGTAAATAAGAAATTCGGATTTCATCAGTCACTTTAATATTAGAGTAAGAATAACAAATATACAGTATATAAAACACAAAGTTACAAACTATTAATGTTTTAATATCAGGGTTATATCAGTGGACAGTAGTAATTTATTTATTAAATGTCCAACACAACCAATTAAAACACATATATCTTTAATAAATTGCTTAAATCGTAAAGAAACTAATTAAGACACACAAAATAAAACAATACCAGATTATGTAAAAATATCTCTGATTTAAAGATAGATTCTAATATTAAATGAATTGTACCGCAACACACTGCACGCATGGCATAGTGGTTTACGCGGTTACCTCGGCTATTCCTATTGCGCTGAGTGTTGTGGCTTCGATCCCCACATGGGACAACACTTTGTGTGATCGACAAGTTGTTATTAAGCTACTGAGAGTATGGTTGTTTTTTATACCCAATTCATTTTCCGTTTATATGTAAAGTGGAGACTTAAAAGACAACTCCCCAGTATCAAGTTGGAAAAACTAGGCGAATAACGTAGTCTACCTCTGAATACCACTGGAATAGATCCTGAGTTGTTGGAGATTATTAAAGTAAGCAAGCGATGTAATGTCTTTAGATTTGAATAAGATATCTTTGCCGAAATCAGTACATCCAAACTGAACCTTCTATGGACGATGTCTTTCACTATTTCATCAAATCTGTTATATGTGATCAAAAGTATTCGGTAAAGTTCTAGTATAGCTAAATTACTCAGAAGTGAGACCCAAGCCCTTATATCAAAGAGGTTACGGTCCTGTGTAAAGAATGTACGTAGTACTGTTGAAGTCGTTACTTATCTGAGGAGTAAATCAAGATTAATAGCTAAGTAATAGGCATGTTTGAAACAGTAGTCGCGAAACGAGTCGGTGAGGACGAGAGCGGGCGAATTATAATTTATTTGGAGAAGTGGCAACGCACCCCGCTCGCCCCGCGCCCCCGCCGCGCTTGCCGCCCGACCTACCCTTTGCTTTCGCCCTTCGTTACGGACGCACTCTCCAAGCCTTGCAACTCGATAATTAACATTTTTATTTTTGAACTAGCATTTTTTAAAAATCAATATTATAAAAGGCATTTTAATAGTTATGTTGATGTACAACACGTTTTATTATTTCGTTTGGTGGTTTTATTAATGACAACTTACATTACACGGAATTTAAATGATTTTAAAGAGAATCAGATCAGGGACAAAATACGTTATTATCATTAAAAAAATAAAAATGTAACATATTTTATAAACAAATGAATTTACATTTGTTTTTAATTTAAGTGCGCTTACTTTACATATACAGTACATAAATTCAAGTACAAAATATTCTATTTCAAATAAAAGTTATCTTTTTCCTCACCAATTTGTTTTAAGTACCTATAGATGAACTAAAAATAGCAATTAATTTAAAATTGTATGAATAACAACAATATGTAAGTATTTAAATAAAAATACACTAAAGTACCTAGTAATAAGAGATCTACGTAAAAACTTTTAATAAAATTGATATAGCCTGCAACACTCGAGATATTATTACAAATCTACTGACGATTCGTTCGTTAAAATCGGTTCAGTAGTTTAGGCGCTACGGTAGAACATACAAACATACATAGACTGCCAAAGCTATTACCTTTCCTTTTGGCTTCGCCGTACTCAGGTAAAAATAATTATTCTACGAAACATAGAATACACATATAACAAACATACATTTGCATACTAAGACAAGTATTACAATTTAAAGCTACTAACTATTTATAATTTTACAAAGATGAATAAAGAAATTAATTTTATGCTAATTTTAGTAACGCTTATAAGTTAACAGAATGATAAATTAAATATAAATTGAACTCTTTATACAATGAAATGTAAAAAAGAAATAATTATTAATTAAGCTACAACACTTTGGTACTAAACTTTATACTTTCTGTTTTTTCTCTAGGTAGGTTGCGTTCAAAGGAGCTGGCGGGGCGCGAGGTGAGGTGGCGGGCACGCGGGGAGAGACGGAATTAAGAGGGAGTCGAGGGGGGGGCGGCCCGCCCTGGATACTGAGAGGAGTTTTAACCAATTAATTTTGTTCCTCAACGCAAACTCCGCTATATAATAAGGTATAAGTAGGCATTAACTGAGGCGCGCCGATAGCTAGGCCGGCGAGCCGCGCGGCCGGGGGCGACTTCGTCTCCTAGCCTCTTATAACGATGTTTTATTTCTTGTTAAGCTCTCTGTTTTTCCACTTTTAATATTTAATGGCATTTTCATAGCTCATTTTTTATAGCGCACTTACAAATTCCTAACATTATTGATGTTGTTTTATAGTCAACTTTGTTGTGCCATTTCCTATTTTAACGATTTAAGCGTCGCTTATAATTTACATATATTTGTTTACCTACTTTACTTATACAAAACTTCATGACTTTTTAGTTTGCATATATTTTTCATATGCAGTTTTAGATATCTCATGTATTAATTATCATCATCAGCTTTTAATAATCCACTGCTGTACATAAGAAAGTCTTAAAAACTTCTTTATTTTTAAAATCAAGAGAAAATGTAGGTACTATCGACAAACTTGAATCACAACCCACTTGGCCAATAAATCGTTTGAATCTGGCAAAACAACAATGATTTCCCAATGATCCCTCCTTTACATTGCATACCGCACTTAGGACGTTTTAAATATTAAGCTTGCAATGTCAATACTGGTCGGAGATCTACACAATTTTGACCTTTATCGCCACTACGGTAGATAATATAATTATTCAGATAAAATAGTAATCATTATATTTTGAATAAATGCTCCTTAAAATTAACTGTAACTCAGAGCAAATGTATTCTTGGAAACTGCAACAGATAATTCTTATATAATTAAATGAGAGATAAGAAAGACATTACCATAGTTATGTATATTGACGCGAATATCGACCTAATTATATTTGATTGTCAGTAAGAAATAAACTTATGGTGGTAGGTCATGTTTCAAATTTGGCGGTCTTACTTACACCTATCAGGGATGCACTTTTCAAACACACACACACACTCTTACACACACACACACACACACAAACACGCACGCGCGCGCGTGGATGCGTGCGTGTGTGTGTGTGTTTTCAGATCAATAAAAAATATTTTTGCTTTGAGGATGTGTTTAAGTTAACTCTCTCTGGAGCCTTCCATACATTAAAATAATTCTGTATGTTAAAATTATTTATTTATTACCAGTTTTGTAACTTTCAGTAAACATAGTAGGTACATTTCATTTTCAAAATATTTTAATAATCACAAATTATTTTATTTTAAATTAACCGACTTCAGTAAATGAAATTTTGAATTAACCGGCTTCAATAAATGAAAATGTTATCAAATCGGCTGTTTTTTTATGTTTGGTATTTCATATCTTTCAATTGGGTGAACCGATATTGATAATTCTTTTTTTATTTGAAAGCTGGTGCTTCCCGCCTGGTCTCATTTCCATTTGGTCCCGTTCTTGAAGTCGTTTTTTTGCTTAACATTTGTGATTGTTAAAATAATAATTAAGAATGACTGGTTTGAACTATTATCACTTGACGAAATGAAATCTTAATACTTATTTGTCTGTGAGTCTTTAACAGATTCCCTAGTTTCTCCAAATTTAAATCTAAAACTAATCACTAATCTAAAATAATCTAAAACTAATCACACCATGTCGTAAAATGAACGAAAAAACATTGAATTCAAAATCAAACACATTTTAATTAGTTATTACTAGAAACCGTTTTGTCAAGTGCTGAAACTCAAAACTTACTTTTTGAACTATGTTACAAAGTTAATTGCAAGGAAACAAAAAAAAACCTAAAAAAATAGTTGACTATTGTAAAAATAATTAAGCTAAGCTATAAATTAACACACTTCTTTCAACCTCACAATTGATCTTTCATTGACCAATTCATTTTAAGATAAGATCAAATTTTACAGGTAACAATATAGATTCCATTTCTAGAATATTTTGCCATGGTATTTCTGAATGTCTATCACTGCTGTCACTAAATACAATACATGTAGGTACCATCTCATTGATTATTTATTTATTTATTTCAGAACTTCATGCACACACGTACAACGGGGGCTTAATGCCCAAGAAATTCTCTACCAGCCAACCTTTGGATTACTATTATCAGTAATATTAGCTCAATGTTTATAACATGCAATCATAGGTATCGCACGTAAAATTAGTCAAGTATTACGCCAGGGACTTTACAAACATAGGTACAACAACCGAATATAAAGTTTACTCAAACCTATAAAAATATAATCGATAACATTATATAATTCAAATAGAATAACACAAATAATTGTAACACGTAGGGTTCGAACAAACGACACCCGACAAGGTGACCATCCGCACAGCCAAGTATAAAAGCATTTCGATTAGTTGACTCAGTTGGAAGCTAACAAAAACACCTTAATTTTTTAATCATTCACTTTATAAAAAGGTTGCTTTCATTTTTATCGCCTTAACCTACATTAATGGCAACATTAACGCAATCTAAGCTTAAGTTTATTATCCACATAATAAACATTCACCTGAGCAACAAGGTCTGTTCTAATTCAAATAAAACATAAGTTTGTTTATACACTTTTTAAGCTTATTGGACAAATTGACATCGTCGTAATGTATATTCGCGGTATAGTATGCAACACCTGCCTTGCTTCTCGTGAAAAACATCTCCTTTGTCTAACGAACCATATGTCTCGACTTCGCTCGTGCTTCACCCACCTCCTTTCCGCTCCTAACACATAAATACAAAGTATATGTCTGAGACAAAAAACAACACATCTTCCCCTTTTACCAATCCGAGACTAAACACTGGAAAGTTGTGTATCCCATTTACCAGAAGCGTTGAGATTTAAAAATAAGATCCGACACAAAAACACTAGCGATCGCGCCTTGAGCTCGCGCCTCGCGTCAATATGACGCACTTAAAAACAATTCTTAACAACGGTATTGTGTTGTTAAAAAATAAGAACGCATCACACGAAAAAACAAACCGCAGACTACGGTTAAAAAACAGAATGCAGCACGCGAGTCGAGCGAGACACCCTTTCCCTTTTGCGCGTCGCGCGCTAACATTTTTTCTTTAAGCCGTGTGAGGGTTGTGTTTTTTACATAAATGCTACGTATAAATTAATAACTGAACGTGCTCATAATCTGCTGTTCGGAACACTTTCGGCTTTGTTATTATTCTTTTTTTTTAGTCAACTTGGCATTCATTTGTTTTTGTGTGCAATGTGGTGGCGTTGCGGTGGCGGAAACGAACCCGCTCTATTGATTACGTCCGCAAAGTGACAGGTGCTGCTCATTGTATCTAGACTTAATATGAAGACGTTGCATACATTAATTGTTAAGTTACCTCTACCTATATTTATATGACCGAAAAACACCGCAGCTAAATTGACATAAACAAAACACTTTTAAAATGTTATAAAGGTGGTCGCCTGCTTAAGGTTTAGCTGAATGTTGCAGTTAACAATCAATTTTAGTTTAAGTTTCCTTCATTAAATATCATCTTCTTCAACTTTTAGAAATTTATCATTTGAATACTCTTTCTACCATCACGATGTACCCTAATATGTACCTATACCTACCTATGTAACGAAATGCTATTTAATTTACAAACATGTTCTCAGTTAGTTCAGATATTTTTTGTAATATCCTTGAGTAGGCCGAAAGACGCGAATAGCGGAAGTCTACAGTACGGATAGGCTAATAGTTCTCAAAAATGGGTTTTTGTTAACATTCCATAGTTATTTTACGGTGCTGCATCCGAATATTTTTCCGTCTACAATGGTTGGTTTAAAATTTGAGAATCTATACTGTAAGTGTAATTATCTATGTCCAACGAGACTTTCTTATTGCTAAACTTAATGTCGAGAGTTCAATTTTCAAGTGAGACAAAAAATTGTGTCCGGGTGTAATTTGTCTATAATTTTTTAACATAATAATACACAGACACCTCAAACACGGGTGTATGATCCCAAACTAGGCGGAACCTATACTATGATAACCAGACTGTTGATAAGCATACTCATATACCTATTTATGCATCAGAAACTCTAACTCAGCAACAACAACACTAGAGATATAATAAAAACCGGTATGACAATCACCGATTAGAGTTCTTGATATCTTAATTATAGTAAAATATGTATTCACATTTCTTAATGTGGTAATTATGATTTGCAACGACCTTTTGTAAATTCATTCACATAACAAATAAAGCAATTAGATACAGAAAATCTGGTAATTTCTTTCTTTTTTTTTCGACTTTTCAATGGTACTTCTTTTATAATAGTATTTTCAGGGACAAATTTTTTTTCTAAAGGTCTCAAAGAATATAATGATAGTGAATAGAAGAAATCATGAGTCTAAGCAAATATCTACTTATGAATACATTGGATACGCATTGTAAGTCGAATCGTTGCACGTGTGAGGTATATTCGAACAATTTTTTTTTGCATCGATGACAATAAATTATTGCACTCTGTTTACTCTTTTTTGAATTTAGATACTTGAACATATAAATGTGTAGAAAAGTGTTGAAGTGAAAAAAACAGTCATTTTCAATACAGTCAATATCATTCATGAGTTATTTCACGATCAATCGATTTTTATTAATGGAAATACTTTCTACAAACTGAAATCGTTACACGCAGGTTTTGAGACTATTCTTTCTTCAAATGTAGAAATAGTTTTGCCATTAGAAATTCTATTATCAATGAATGAACCAATTAATAACAAATACGCTACTTAAGCTACCGCGTTCTGTGATATGTATGTACATACAAGTAATACGTACCTTTGAGTCAAGTCCCAGGCTGACTCTATTCAACTAGTCTGACTACTGGAAACGCTATAAGTAAGTGACGACGTGGATATATTTCTTAACATGTTTATTATGTAAGTAGACCATATATTGATTTCAAATATTACAAGCGACTTTAAACATGTCTGATAAAATAGAGGTATGACAACCCTTTCACATTGACCACTCTTAAGGCAGTTCCTTGGAGAGGCCTGCACTGTGTTCTCGTAGTAAATTCATTGGAAATTGTCTTCTCGGTGTATTATAATTTATACACATTCAAATATAATATATTTTGTGTCTACACACTCAAGATTGAAGTATCTATAAAAAAAAGTCCACCCGCGCCTCGTCACGGGGCAACAGCAGCGTTTATTTTGATAGTGAGTTCGGGTAACCGCCGGCCATTGTCGCTGTGACGTTTCATTATTGATTTTTACGCTAAATGTTACCTTTTTGAAATCCCCATTCAACGCAATCATAGCTTCCTTTTAAGTTTTTGATGTATTTGATAGCGAACAAAAGGATGTATTTGATATATCTGTACAATATCATTAATAACCCGTATGGTACTTGTCGCGATTCGCGTATCATTTTTATACACACGCATAATCGTGTGATGCACGTATATTGCAAGTCACTTTATTCTATTCGAAATACGTTTTTATTCAGTGATCAAAATTATTATTTTCACATAAAATATTCAAAACCCCAACCAGATTGTACATCTTTAAACATCCCTCACAATGACACTGATTTTAATTAGATACACGAATGATACTCAACTTGTATACTATTTGTAATATTACTAAACGCTTGGTAAAATATATCTTTGTTAGTATGGGTTTTAAAGCATAAATCAGTCTAATATTACATTTTAAATAAGTAATTTTGACTAAAATATTTGACACTCATAAAACAAAATGGATATTCCGCCCAACGTTTTTGTCGCATCAATAGACGCGATGTGATAACCGCGTATGGCTCTAACCAACAATACTCTCTAAGGGTGGCAGAGGCAAAGCCTACTCTAGACCGTCAGAGCTTCCGTGTACACCGAAGTACCATACGTTGTTATCAATCGGAAAATCTTGCGTACAGTCTTGTTGCCCAACTGTTCAGGCTGGTTCACCAAAATTCGGAAAAAGTCACCGAAAGGCCACCAGCTCTTGAGCCACGTTGCCGGAAGTGCTCGTCAAAGAGCCACCTACTGTTAAAGAACAGGTCTAGATACTCGTACATTGTTTGGGATTGATCCTGTACGGGGACCGAATTGAATATTATTGACTCACTACACGCAAAACCCTGTAGAATGACGGCTGCAAGATAAAAAAAGTTATTGAATTGCAATACTTTGAAAGGGCGGAATGTTTATTAGCCTAATGGCGGCAAATATCTGAATCCGTCACTGCCGTTCGTGTTTTGAATGATTTCATATCAATGCAAACACGAGTGTTTTGTAACGTATTCCAATGGTTTCACATCGTCCATGGACTAGGTATCTTTCTGTAAGTACTCATTTTGTTCTAAATGTGTAGTAGCAACTCGAGGGGTGAAAGGCTGGACATTGAGTTATATATACATTCGGAATCAGCAATTTTTTCTGCGTCGAATGATGACAAATTCATTAAAATCAGAGCACTTTTTTCTACGCTTGAAACAATACTATTTTTGGCTTGTTTCCAAAGAGGCAGTGTATTATTCGACATAGATTTTGTATTTATTTTAGTAATGTACTTGAACTATACAGTAATATAAAGTACCAAGACTTAAACCAGTTACCCTTTCTCAATTAATAATTAAATAAGAGTTAATGCATTTTTCCTGTTTCTAAATTTTATTAAGACGTAACTTGAAGCATTTTGACTCCCACCAGTTCTACGGTTTGATGTTGCCTAAACCATTTGACCGTCTCCTAAATACTACATGGAGCGTCGCTTAAGCTTTTTCAGCTGCTAATTAAAGCAGGTGCTGCTTAAGACAAGTAATCGTTTTGTTTCAAATATTTTGCTTAGTTTTTAAAACATTTTGGTCCTATAATTTTTAAATTTATTTCGTATAAAATATACGATAAAATTTTGTAATGAAATTTAAAACATTTTTTCAGTATTAATAAAAATACGAGTCGGTCTTTCATCATTAAATTTTAATATAATACATGAATGAAGATGAAGATTTAGCCTGGGACTGAACGTTGTGGAAAGAAACAGACGAGTTTTCAAGTGATCAAGATGATCAACGACCAACGAAGAAAAAAAAACAAGCATAAAAGGAAGCTAGATCAGAGGGTGTTCAATATATTAAGGCAGGTGATTCAATTATGAACGAAAGAAGTTTGAAACCGAATTCTAGCTCCAAAAATACCTGTTCCTACAAGGGTCAAGAAATAAAATCAGATAGAAGGAGTGCCATATTTAAACATTTATGGGAATTATCCGCGGAAAGAAAAAAGTAGTGGTTAATATCTATATCCTCTATAGGATATCCAGAGCAATCCATAAAATGGAAGAGATCCAAAGACTCCAGTTATAGGAATAACACATTATTTTATTACATAAGTGACGGAGAGGGTCGGCGACAAGTTTGCTTAAAGTTCTTCATGAATACTCTTGATGCCACGCAGAGATACATTTATTGCACATTGACAACGTAGATGGAAGAGTAGATGGTATGTCGAAAGTATATGGAAGAGGTAAATAAATTCCCCCAACGAAACATCTAACGCAATCAATGGATCACTAAAATCCTTTATCAAAAGATTAACTGCAATACCATCGCACTACTGCTGTAGATAAATATGCAAAATTATTTCTGCCCGTTGAATTTAAAAATATTAAAAATTTATACCGTTGTTGTAAAGAAGACCTATTTAGTAAAGGAGTCAATGTCGTTAGTAAAAAGTATTCTGTCAAAAATTCACTACTGACTTTAATAATGGGTTTCATGTGCCTAAAAAGCACAAATGTGTAAAATGTGTGCATTTTGAAGGACAGAAGCCAGAAGATTGTGTCGATTTGCAAGATAATTTCGATGAAAAGGAGGGCATCACAGAAGCGGTTACAATGTCATTGACAATTAGGAAAAGAAAACCCTCGATTCTGTGCACATTTACTTCCAGAAGTTCTCAGTGCGGCTCATGGCAATAACATGTTGTTGTTTTATTTAATAATTTATGTTAAATCTTCATCTGGAGAGAATCCGAAGCAAAGAGGGGTGCAAATGAAATTTCACTATTATACAGAAATTTGAAATTTTGATGAAATGTCTGATAAATATTTTAAGGGTAATCTTGTAGGTAAAATTAGTAAAATCCGTGCAACAACATAAGTCTTTTTAATCTATCAAATCAGATAATAGTAAATTTTTCAATGAAATATAGTGCATCAGAAGAGATTATACAAAAGTTTGCCAAAAAGAGATTATACCAAACCCAAACAAATGGACCTAAAGAAATTATGCAACATGGGGTCATACCCAAGATATTTCATAAAGAATACTTAAATCAGCAACACTGTAATTCCAAAGATATTCTACTGGATACAGTTGAAAAAATGATAAGTAAATAGCTTCCTCTCTTTGCATTCCGATTATGATCAAATTGACTGTGATTTATAACCACTGCTAGTTTTCTTTGTTAATTTGATATTCTTTTAATTTGTTTGTATATTGTTGTTTATGATTAATTATATTTTCAGAAATTTTAATGACAACCAATTTCAAGTGCTTCTGAATAAATATTATATATATATATACAACACGTGCCGGCCTTAGAAGTCACCGCTTTAAAGTGGAAGACATACGTTCTCGTACTCATCGCTTCGGTGCTTCTTTCCTGTGCCGAGCGGTCAAAACCTGGAACTCACTAACAGCGCACGTGTTTCCTTCCCACTATGATCCCGGGTCCTTTAAGCGGGGCGTGAAAAAGCATCTCACCAGGCCGCCATAGTGTGGGTCACCATGTTGCATTGTTCTTTTTCGCATTGAGGATGGTGACCACCACTCTTGGATTCTGCTCATGCTTTCCATCAGGCAGGGCAGAGTCATTTTGGCAGCTTAAACATAAATATATGTATATATCATACTATTATACTGATGTTCCTATATTGAGACTGTTCTACTTAATTATTATTCTAAATAAATATTTACTGATTTTATATTGTGTGTATCTCTTTATTTATTCAATATAACCACCTCAGATTTTCGGTGATTGCGATATATCCAGGTTGTTTTAAAAGCCATTGATGCTATTAGACGTACGATAAGTAAATTCGCCTGTCAGTTATTTAAATCCAAATTGGCAGTTGAAATAAATAGCTTGCTACTATCATTTTTGGGCTACGCCACTTCATGCTTTTTGGCTTACTCTGAATATACCAGAAAATACTGCAGTGTATCTTATTTCTTTTTCTCTGTAGCCAATTATAGTTATGAAGTCACTTAAGTCTTTTTGCTTTTACTCTGTAAAATAAGGTCATAAGGCAATTTGTATTAAGCGACATTTAACTGTAATTTGTGGTCCATTTCATTTGGTGTTAACATCAACAATTCGATGTTTTTATTTGAATTTCAATTAAGTTACCCCATTCAAATAGCTGAATAGATTTTTTTGTAATCAATTTTTTTCCAAAATTTTAAACTTTAAATTTGCAAAAATGTCGCTTAACCGAATAGCCTTTCTTCCCTCGATATAATTAGACATTATAATTTATTCCCATAAATATAAAATAATTAGTACAAAATGGGAATTTTAAAAACTCAAATTATGCAACATCTGTAGATCCGTCCGTACGTTCTTGAACTCCGTTACGTTATACGTTCTTCATATAGAGAGTGACCTATACATAGTTTTGTACTTCACTTTGTACATCTTCTCTAGACTTTTGAAGAAATACTTTTTTTCCTCCATGCCTTTTTTTCTTAACCAGACTAGAACTTTTAGTCTGTAACATTGCGACTAAACTTAGATTTTTTACGTATAGATCCATTAGAAAGATACCAATTCTGTTGTTCTCTAGAAAGACTGTTGTCGTACTTTTTAAAGGGCTCCTGTTCCCCGTAGGTATCGTATAAATGATGCTCATAAGGCAACCGGGACCGACGGATCAGCGAATTCTCGGAGGCTCGGAGAAGTTACACTGTGTTAAGAAATAGTCACCTGGGTATGATGGCTTAACTTTGTTCTCACTGAGAAACGAGCCCTTGATATATCCACAAAATAAATTTAAGAAAATTGTATTTTTTTAATGCTTCGAACCTAGTTCTACAGATTAAAAATATGTTTCCATAGAATTCAATTTTATTTATTGTAGCAATGAAATCTAAAAATATTGTTATCTCTTTCCTCGAATACTGCGGCTACCCATAAAGAGATTACACAAGAAAGGAGTAGAAAACAGATAGGTATACACTTGTTGTGTAAGAATAATCCTTTAATCCTCAGAGTATCACCACCACGAATCGGAACGGAATTTTAGTCGGCGACACAATACCTAACTGTCACTGAAATAGTATACCATACCGGGCCCGAAAGAAACCCAACAAAAGAGTTTGTTTTCGTCGCTTAGCATTAGATGTTTATATAACCGCACAGTAGCCGATCGGTTTGATCGACCAGTTTGTTTGCATTTAATCCGTTTGAGATGTCCTTTATTCCATGTTTTCGTAAAGGGAACAAAGGATCCATTTACACTCTATACACGTAGCCTGCTGATTTTGAAAATTATGACAAAACACTTTATATGTAAGGATTTTTAAAGCAAGCGTTTGAAACGATATTTCGGACTGCAGTAGATACAGGATACTGTACATTAAATATGTCGGGCTATAGGGTCACCTGGTCATTAAAGAAATGCGTTTAGCAACGTGGGAACTACATGTTACAAGGAATTTCAGTTGTTAATACAAATAAATTTTATTTTTACGTGTGGAAACTCCTACGGGCCGTCTCCACACCGGGGCTTGCGGCGGGTTGGTGTTTCGGAATCGGACCGACTAAAACTACAGGATGTGCCATTCTGCGCCTATGATGGGAGGGATCCGGGAATGATGCTGATGTTCTTAAGCCACCTGGACCCCTCCCAGCGCCTGAGCGCAGTAACGCGGGCACCATCTGATGGTAAAAACTCTCAAATTAGGCGACGTACGGTACATGCGTAACGTCGCCCCCTCGCGGCTGTGGCCTGTGAAGCGGATGGAGGGGAAAACCCGTCCCGCCCAACCGCGGCCACACTCAGGGCGGCATGAGGCGACCGAATGCAGGTACTTCTCGAAGCAACCGAGCTCGGAATGGACCTACGTCTGTCGAAAGGTAAGGGTCCCGTGTTGCCGCCCTGTCCACCACGGCTGGTCCGATTCCAAGGCGGTAAAGTCAGCATGTGGAGTCTCCAGCCGAGACGACCAGCGAGCCATCGTGGCTCGAAGAGCGGGGTCATGATAAACGAAGGGCGAAATCCGTTCTCCACCCGGAAGTCAACCGTCCGCAATACAAACAATACCTAAGTCAATACAATGGTTGGGTCACCTAGATGTACGCGGACTGCAGTGAGGACTCGGCCCAGCACACGCTGGCGGTGTGCCCCGCTTGGGCGCCGCAGCGTCGGGCCCTCACTGCAGTCATCGGAGGAGATCTCTCGCTGCCGGCCGTCGTACGCTCCATGGCCGGCGGCGAGAGCAGTTTCACTAGTAGCCGCCGTCGCGACCTTCTGCGAGGAAATCGTCTTGCAGAAGGAGGCGGCAGAGAAGGCCCGGGAGGACGACCTCCACTCGGACCCGATCCGTCGCCAGCGAACCGGGCGGCGGAGGCGCGGCTATAAGCGCCTCATGCCGCCGTGAGTGTGGCCGCGGATAGGCGGGACGAGTTTTCTCCCCCCATCCGCTTCACAGGCCAGTCGCCTAAATTGAGAGGATTTTACATCTAGAGACGGTGCCCGCTTCAGTGCGGGCAAGCGCTGGGAGGGGTCCGGATGGCGTAAGAAAGCGGTTCCCGGATCTCTCCCGTCTCAGGCGCAGAGTAGCACACCGTGTGGTTTTAATCGGTTCGATTCCGACACACCGCCCCGCCGCAAACCCCAGTGGGGTGAAGGCACGAGGGGTTTCCAAACAAAAAAAAAACTAGATGTACGCGAGTCGTCACTTCGAAATATTAATACGAGCTTAAAAATGTGTGTATACAAATCAATCGCTGGTGAAATTAGTAGAACTAATAATTTCAAGTAGAAATTGTTAATTTATTTATTTTCTTGTATTTTGTGTACCTTTTTTGTGCAGAAATCCCCTCGGATACCACCGACTGGCGGCTATGTCGAACTTAAACCGATTAAAAATTGCACGCCGCCTTGAAAGGAAATCCCTGGAACCCCGACGTACCTCAGGAGACCTAAAATAATTGTGTACACACATAGAATAAAAATACTTGAGCGGCTAAGTACTTATATTATTGTCTTATTACGTTACATTTTTAAATAAGATCCAGATCCACTTACAGGCTTAAAGTTATACTTACAACGTTTGAAAAGAATTTAATTAAAAATAATTAATTTAGGAAATGGCGTGAAAGCTTCAGTTTTCTTTTGGGTATTTCTTAAAATTCCCAATAAAAGATTTTGTTTGAATAATAAACGCGTCACCCGAGCCGTGACCCTCTTTCGGGCAAAGCTCGATGTAATTAAAAAGAACTCTTAAAAACGCCTTGTCTACTGATGAAACTCTATCTTTGCGAAATCAGATCCCGGCCGGCTCACTCACGACTCATGAAGAAAAAGATTTCAAAGTTTTTTTCTTTTCTTAGTAAAAAGTAAGGCGTAGGTAAATGGGGGCGGCCGACAGCTGCCACTAATTTTAGAATCGCGAATGTGGTGTGCTATGGTGGATGGGTTGTTTTCTAACAAAGCCCCTTTTGAACAACGTTAATCACTTTAGATAACTAATTATAAGTAAAAAATGTGCGTTGTGCTCGTCTGTAGGTAGCAGAGAAACACAGATTGTGATACCTGTCAGCTGTTTATGTTTTGAAAAAAAGCACACCCATTATTCCTAAGTCAATTCAGATTTGCTTCATCTTAATTACAATCCGGCGCCTTAACTTCATTCTTTTATAAATGGGTAGTCGTTTGTTTTGCATATTATTAGTCAATAGATGCATAAATATAGTAAGGCTAGTTAGTTTTAAGCATATATATGATGTCATGAACAGCACTGTCACTCGCATTCAGCTGACCCCTAACTCCTATTGCATCGTGCCCCTATCAACCCTACTCGCCAGCAGAAAAATAAAGCTAAGTAAAAGTAAGAGTACACTTCAAAGGTGAAATTAATATTGATAATAAGTAATATTTTCCTAAGTTATACCTACATACCTAGTATTAAGATATGTTATAATTACCATTAGTACAATAAAATCACAATTATTATTAATTTCACTGCTTCTTTAATCGATAGATTAACCAACTGTCTTATAAAGATATTTACATCGAAACCCACCAACGCTTCTAAACAGTGTAATACTGTAAAATACAAAAGACACGTTAGTTGCCTACTCCGTCATTTATGCAGAATCCGACACTAGCAAGTTTCCAAAAAAAATTCGATCGGGTAACAGCATAAGGGCCATTTTTTGCTGAATAAAAAAGAGTTATACAATAGTTTGATGAACGGAATACGTGCAGTAACGGGCTTGCAACTCGATAACTCTTAACACCTTGATCTATGTGGGTTATGGTGTTGGTGTGTTAATGTACAAGTACCGGTGTGTTTTAGTTTTTACAAAAATCTCGCAAAAATGAACGGCTGCAGTAAAACGACACCATCCGGTACTGTTGATAATCAACTGTTTCAATATAAGTGTAAGGGGTACCGACAAACAAGTATCAAAATAATTTTATTCGCTTACTCGTTTTTTCTGTTATTATAATTTATTTCGTATACAATATTAAATATATAGTACAGATAATATGTATGTATTTATTTAATAATATTATGCACAAAATGTACACTGGCGAACTTAATGCTAACTAAGTCATTCTTCGGTCTATCGTTCGGTGTATTCAGTATCGACAAAATAAATGAGTAGATAGTAATATTATATTTCTATTTTAAAGTAACATTTAGCGTTCTGGGTCTTTATACACATAGTCGATTTATTTCAAAATCACGTTATAATTTAGAGAAATGTCCGGTTTTATTTTAGTTTATCCTGTGTGTTAAGCATTTTAATATTCTCTAGAAAAATCATAATATGTAGGTTCGTTTTAATTGCTTTGGGTGTGTGTACTAATTTTGCTAATGTAAATCGATTAAAATATGATAATTATTGACTACAGTTATTAGCGTAGGTTATTCTATTGTAAACGATTGCGAAATGTATAAGGATCCGGATGGCGTCTATAAAAAGCTAATAATATCAAAAATACCGGTGTGATAGGTTCCTTTTTTGACCAATGTTTATTACAATTAACCCACTACGGCAAAGCGAAATGAATGTAAATAGTTTTGGCAGTCTATGAATGTTTGTATGTTCCACCGTAGCGTCTTAACTAGGTAATGAACCGATTTTAATGAGATGTCAATAGATTCGTAATAATGGCCCAAGTTACGTATGCCATACACATTTTATCAAAGTTTTCACGTATTCAGGAAATCTTTTTTAGATCTTTAATTTTTTTAATGATGCTTTTTTATCGTCTCAGATATTCTTATAATTGCCTTGTTGGCGCAGTAGTACCGTACACGACTCGGGTCCATTAGATTTTGGGTTAGATTCCCGAGTCGGACCAAATGTTTGGGTTTTCTCTATATATATTATGTAAGTATTTACAAAAAAGTATAAAGTATTTATATCAGTTGTCTAGTACCCATAATACTAGCTCTGCTTAGCTTGGGACTAGATGATGTTGTGTGTTTGATATCCTAAATATTTATTTAATTACAAGCGTACCTTTATTTACTTCCTATTGTTATTTTATTAGCAATTAAGCATTGCCTGTTACATAGCAATCGCTTGTTTTTATTGTAATAATAGTACTTCTTTAATAGGTATAAAAATATCAACTGTCCCGTTAATCCATACATCTTTATGTTAATCTATGTGAATCCTTAAAGTTAGTGTATCGCATAAAAGCAAAGTAAAATATATGTACTATATATATCTATATAGCTAATTCACCGAGCTTCGTGTGTGTTTGTAAAGAAGTTCAAAGCCAATTTTTATTACATAATTCATTGATACTCGATTCTTTTAGATCGTGACGTGATGTTATATATGTTTAGCCTTCCTCGATAACTCGGCTATAACACACTAAAATAACTTCTGAATTCGAACAGTATTTCTGGAGATTAGCTCGTTCAATAAAACGTATTTCATTTTCTTTGTAAAATTGGTAGATAATAGTAATAACAATAACGCCGCACATAGCCAATAAGCAAGTACCGTTATGTTTATAAATATATTTATAAATTACTAAAAATACAAAATTATACATCATTTACAACCTCGTCTTGCTGTTCACACAATGGCTTAGCAGTAAGGGTCATTTAGCTACTAAATCCATAGACTTTTCTAATCTTAGTACATAATATCTACAAAACTGATTATTGTTAATCAGTAGATGTGCATTAACGATCTTAAGGGGTCCACTATGCAGGAATACATTAGCCCTAAACTTGATACGCTTAGAATAAAAAGTTCGACCTTGAAAAAGTGAAAATCAATAGCGCATGTGATCGCAAGTGCACCATTATACCGTCAGCTGATCTCTTGTTAAAGGTCAATGCACTGTTTATTGTTCTCTCTGCAACATCCATAGAGAAAAAACTGCATCAGTTAAAAAAAAAAGTGTTACGGTCCATTATGAAAAAACTCAACCCTACCGCTTGAGTCGCGTGGCAGGTACCCCACACACAACCCTTTACAAAAACGCTTACAAAAAAAGCTCCGGGAAGCGAAAGGGTAAAAAAGGGTTGATATTACGCATGCGCCCCGCGGGATCACTGCCCCGGTACCTCATTTTAAAATTTTGAAACGCACATTTACTTTTTCAAATGAGTTTTTTTATTCATTTGACTCGATTATTTTTTTATGGATTTATTCAAAACAGGGTAGTGAAATAAGGGTTCATAGCAACTATAAAGATTTAACTAACTTTAACCTCTGTAATATTAATTTCGTTTAATATTAATGAAGCTTGGTAATATGCAAACGCATTGCAGATAGTAATTTTTGAAGCTATTAATATTTAAGTTAAAAAATTTGGAAGAATAAAATTCAAAATCAAAATTATTTGTTCAATTAAGACACTGAGTGACATTTATGAACGTTAAATTGAAGCTACAGTTAAAAATCATAAGTTCACACACACAGACGCCTCAGTATGTACTGGATTGTCAAGGTAAATTAGGTGGAAACAACGAAATACTCTACTGCCTGCTTGTGTCGATCCATAACTTCCAATTGCCAATTCCTTATATCAATCCTATGTTATTATCATTTTCTTAGATCATCCGTGCTTTTTAAAATAATTAAAATAGGCAGCAGAACTTAGGTATATTTATAGCTTACGCGTCTTTATTAGTTGTAGGGGTCTCTTTTCTAAGCTTAAAGTAGAAAAGTAGAGTCTTACGTCCAGCAGTGGCATGTTAAAACCTGCTAATGTCTTACCTTGATGATAAATGTCAATAGTGTCAGTACTCTCATTAGTCAATAGTGTTAATAGTGTCAGTAGTCTTAGTACACTCATTAGTCATTAGTCAATAGTGTTAATAGTGTCTGTAGTCTCAGTACCCTTATTAGTGATTAGTCAATAGTGTTAATAGTGTCAATAGTATCAGTACTCTCGTTAAGCATATAAGATGCTACTAAATGATAAAATAAATGTATTTTATTAGAACCTAAGCTTGTATTATTAAAACAAGTGATTATAAACAACAAATTTTTACTATCGTGCTCATAGTGAACTTTTGCGTAACCAATGGAGAAACCAAAGTACGGTACTTAACAAATTAAGGAACGGTTTTTAATATTTTTTTGATATATCATAATATATTTTAATGTATATGCATAAAAGGAACAAAATATAAGTCTAATGTAATACATAAAGCAGTCATTATTTGACTGCCTATGTGGCGTAGTGGTAGCGAATGCGACTGCTTTGCAAGAGGTCTCGGGTTCGATTCCTGAGTCGGACCAAATGTTTGTATGATTTGCAAATATTTGTTTCGGAGTTTGGGTGTTTTCTATGTATAATATGTATGTATTTACAAAAAAAAGTATATAAGTATTAATATCAGTTGTCTAGTACCCATAGTACAAGCTATGCTTAGTTTGGGACTAGATGGCGTTGTGTGTTAAAATGTCTGAACATATTTATTTTTTATTATTTATTATTATATTTTTAAAAATGGTGTGTAAGTTCATAAATTTATAAATAAACAAATAAGATTGTGTATGTATAATTGTAGCAATTACAAGGAATAATAGAAGCTAAAAGGATACCCGATGGGTCCATTTAACATTAAATAATCGTTACATTTAGAACATTATTAGGAAATGCCTCAGGGCTCTAATACGAACAAATTCAACATTAACGACAAAAACACGTAATTCGATAATAATACAAACATTTGCAGCAAAAAAACACGCACAACGCTACCAAAAGCGGAATGAAGCTATAATTAACAAAGATAAATATCGTTTATTACAGTTAGGAAAGTCGATTAGAAAAAAACTACCCCTTTCACCCCACAATTTGTAACCCGTACAGTGGGCGCCGCGCGTAGCCGTCCGAGCCGACACGCATAAAAACTTACGACCGCTGTGAACTGTGGAGTGAGCTTCGGTTTTCAGGGTAACGATGTCAAAAATCTGTAAAATAAAAAGATATTAAATAAAATAAATAAATATTTTCGGACATTTTAACACACAACGCCATCTAGTCCCAAACTAAGCAGAGCTTGTACTATGGGTACTAGACAACTGATATTAATACATATATACTTTTTTTTGTAAATACATACATATTATACATAGAAAACACCCAAACTCCGAAACCAATATATTTGCAGATCATAAAAACATTTGGTCCAACTCAGGAATCGAACCCGAGACCTCTAGCACAGCAGTCGCGTACGCTACCACTACGCTACCGTAAATTAAAAATTTTAAATTTAATTAAGTTTACTTATTCGATTGCTTTAACAATACACAATAACTACAAACAATGCCAATCCTTTTAACGATAGTATCTCTGTTTTCTACCAGTATTAATTACTATGTGTTGATAATTATAAAAAAAATATTCAAAATCAGTCCACAATTGACGGAGTAATCGGTGAAAATATCTATATAAAAAAATACAGTGGAACATAGAACCTACTAAGTTTTGAAATCGATTTAAAACATAAAAATGAGAACGGCATCGCCAGATTACTGTCGTTCTTGTCTCAAGATATAAGAAAAGAACAACAGTATTCGGGCGATACCCTTAAATACCTTAAGAATCACTAGGATCTTGCCGGCTTTTGAGGTGGGAGTAACCTAGGTACGCTCTTTCTTGAAGCACTGATGACAATAATGTTCATGTTAAAGTTAGTATACAAAAGGTTTTGTATTTTTATACATTTTGCCTATGCGCACAGTACAAGGAGTGCCAATATCCGTCAATATTATGAAATACATCAATAAAATATTAACTGAAATTACGTCTCTACACAAGGTCAAGCCGATCTGACATATTGTGGTAATCAAATGTTTAAGTCACTTTCCGTTCAACTTGGTCCAAATACGAGTTCATTAGTCCGTTTACGTTAGTTTTACAGGTTATCTGTATATGTACTTATAAGAAGTAAGCAGTAAGTATTCATCATCAGTCATCACCTGCTACTTGCCTACAGAAAGAGACTTTTATTACAAAAGCCTTCTCCATATATACGGACCTGTAAGGAAAAAATGTTACAGTTACATAACGCTTTTCCATAATAATAGAATCATTATCGAAAAACAGAAGAGCGGCCAGCTGATTTATTAGACGATAATGGTTGCTGTCATAAATAGCTTTTTTCTAATGAACCTTTTTTATGCGTTCGTGCACACACCGGGCTCACAGAGCACAGCTTTTTATTAATGCACTGTTACTAATTACGTATGTATGTTAGTTTTTTTAAGTATTCCTCATAGAATAGGACTCACCTTTTATTATAATCGAAAAATAAACTTTTGGTTATTGTATGAATAGCGGTGAGTTTAGGTTTTGAGGAAGACAATCCTTCAGTTATTTTTTAATTAGTAGTCTTACGAATAAAAAAAAATTAGGATGATTATATTATCAATTAAAAACTATGTAAGAGACATTTTTGTTAGTAAATATTAAATCTAAAAGAAGTAAGAATTAAAGAAAGAAGATACATTACAAAAAATTGAATGGAAATATTATAATTGCTAAAATTGACCACAATTGTTATGTTATTTTGGTAACACATGAAACTAACCAAATATTGATTTAAAAAACCCAACAACTGTTGGCCAGCGATGTCACTCACATATGTTGCCTGACCTTGACAAATGCACACGAGCTCAATCCTCGAACATTGATTTATACCATTTTCATTCTCTTCAAACAGAGTCAGCAATTCTCGCAGTGTTGCCGTAGAGAATACCCAATACATTCGAAATGCGCATAATTTTATCAAAATTACGTTCCGACTTAAAACGACTTAAAAATTCAGCGTTTCCCCGTTGAAAAAAAGAGTTAATATTGATCGTAGATTTCTCGTCGTGGGGTGCAGCGGCCGGCTGAGTCACCCCACGGTTTTTTACTCACCCTAAGTTATATTTTTTGTAAAGCCCCCCTCCCCCCTGCCCGCTTTAAAGGATGAGTAGTCTCTATGGAAACGACTCGATCTAATTTATAGGCGAGAGAAAGTACGGATTGCTTAATTAAGAATTTAAAATGTGTCTGCTGAGTAATTAATTATATATTTTCACTCCAACGACTAAAAGCGCGCGATATTTTTTTTCTAATGATATTTTCTGCTGTAGAGGCTCTGAGAATTTAATTAACGCAGGACAAAGAGCTTCCCTCAGAAGCAGTACGAATTATATTCCTTGGCCTTTTTGTCTTTTGGTATGGGCTGAAATTTAATTAAGTTTACTTATTCTATTGCTTTAACAATACACAATAACTACAAACAATGCCAATCCTTTTAACGATAGTATCTCTGTTTTCTATCAAATGACTAACTTAGGCTTAATGTGTTATAAAATGATAGACTAATAATAATTTATTGTAGCAACAATAAAGTTGGTTGTTCGTATGACGTGTGTGTTTATGAATACGCAAGGGTTGTTTAGACGGGCGCGGGAAAGTAAAGGCGAGGGCACGCGCGGCTTAAAAAACTCTGGGTCACGGCCTCCGAGCGCTCTCAGTCAGCGTGTTTTTGTGCCCCAGAACGCGCGTCCCTCACAAGCCAGCGCTCGCGCACCTTCTGTCAACTCTTATTAGGTGAGCTTGTTTATCTTATAATATTAATTAAAACAGAATTTATGCAGGTACTTCGAGGTATTCGTGACTTCCTCGAATGCACTTGTAAATACTACACGATTTCTTAAACACCTCAAAGCGCAGTAACTGTTGTCAAATTGTGTCAGATTATTATGTATGTAACTCCCATCACATATCAAACTGGCAATGAAAGTGTTAAGGTTTATAGGTGTATTGTCCATGTTTAAATGTAGATGAGCCTTTGACTAATTACCCGACTTAACTATAGTGATGACATGAGAGGAAAATGTTCTATAATATTATATTTTGGCAATTATCGTAGTTAATATGTAACAATACATGCATTTAATTTTTTTTAAAAATTGCTCAAGAATGTCTGTGGGGTGTTCGAGCCAAATATTGTCAAGATCAACAAACCATAACATCCTACTGCTGGGCTCGGGTCTCCTCTCAGTAGAGGGTTAAGGCTTTACGCCACGCCGGCCTAGTGCGGGTTAGGGACTGGCATGACAACGTTGTGGCTACGTAATCTTGCCGTTGGATATTTTTAGCCGCCCAAAGGCCTCCAAGTAAGCTTCACGACTATGATAACAACTGGGATCGATTGTTTAACGTGACCTCCGCTCATGGTATCATGTCAACAGGGGCCACTCATCCAGGTACGGACCGCGCCGACGTTGCTTACCCTCGGGTGTTTCTTTCTAGCCACCAAAATTGTGTTATAACAACAATGTTGTGTTACGCCTAAATCAGTCGGGTTTGATACTCTCTGAAAATAATCGCACACGTTTAGGGTTTGTGTAAAGTTTTCCTTCGCGAACTGATCAGCTTAAGTATGTAGGTATATTACAATTATTTAGGTTTGAATGTTTCATGAACCCAAACGTCTATTGAGTTATTTTTGGAATATTATCAAATAAAGCGATAGGTCGAATACTATTAATATCTACATCCAAATACTCAAAGCTCCAGCAATAGGATTAAAATTAAAATAATATTATATTTATATTTTACAATTGTTGATTACAGCCATATTGGTATTCTATACTTCTAGGTTTATTATGTTTTCCTCGTTCTAACCATGAATAAAGTCATTCATGAGGACATTCGCTACAACCGCACTAGACGAACTCTGACAATGGCGTAAACATTACACATTACACAAACATGGATATTTTTTCTATTTCTTGATTTTTCTTGACTATAAAATGAATATGTTATTAATAACTGATTAGACTAAATGAAGACCTCAGTGAGCTAGTCGCATGTCTGTAGTACTAGATAGCATCTAAAAAGCAAGCAGGCATATATATTTAATTAAAGAACAATGATCATTTTATAGGCCTCCTATTCGAATGATGGGATGAAGTACTTACTCTTTTAGTACACTCAACCTCATGTTCATTTGTTGTTATGACTCCTTGTCGCTCGATGGACTCGAATTCATGCATCAACGTGTACGTCAATTTATTGTTTCAACATGTTGCAACACAAATTATTTTTCCAGTGTGGAAATTGAATCTACAACCTCTGACTTTGAAGTAAGTGTCATTAGCCACTAGAAAAACAATAAAAATAAGAAAAATAAATCATTATGATTGATTCCAATTTAGCGATAAGTTGAGTTGTGACATCAAGGGAATTATCGTAAATAACATACCCATATGGTAGTACCAAGTTAATAATTCCATTGTAGATTTTTAAACACTTATACAGTATTTAGCAAAAGTGCAGGAATTAAAATTATCAAAACTTATATCAGAAAAATAAAAGTTAGTTGAAGAGTTTCTTACTTTTATCTTTTCAGCACTGCTCCACAACGACTAAACTAACCTAATAAGTACGGTATTGATCAATGAGATTTGCTGATCATAATAATTAGATCGTGTGGGTTAGGCAAAAAAAAACAATGGCGACAATGCTACCTAATGAGCCATAAAGAAGAAAACGATACGTAGAGCAAGGCGTAGACAAAAAAGGGCGCGGCAGGGGAAAGTGCGGCTTGCGGGGGCGGCGCGAGGAAATGGCGGGAGAGCTAAATTAATTTGCGCGCTCCCGCCAAACAAAGGCACGCTAATGGAACGCGCCGAATGGAAAAAATGCCACCGTCCGCTCTCCGGCGACTTATTTTTTTTTTGTAAATACAACCTTTGACTTTCCCAAATGAATAACATTACACCCGTCGAAGTTCGTCGACGTTTGCTTTGTCCCGATTTAATGAGGAAGAAGAAAACGCGATACTGGCCACGCGCATTTCATAATTGTTCACTCAAAACAAACTTAGCTCCTGTTTTAATTACTTCAAGTGAAAACTTTTTGGTAGAAAAGAAAATATTCTTTTGTTTTCGAAAATGTTTTGTAGCACAATGAAATGTAAATAGCATCCTGCTACTTTTGTAAAAACATTTAGAATTAAAAAAACGAAACAAAAGAATAAACGAACTTACTTACTTTTAATGAGCAATATATATTTACTGTACAGACTGTACTACAATACAAGTAACCCTTTATTTCTACTCCAAACCACGTAAAAGTACTACAATTGCATTGTAAATGTTTTTCCTCTCGTTACTAATTTCGACCAAAAGAAAACTGGTATTGTGAAAGTTCATAGATATACCACCAAGGGGTCTTGTCTGCATTTATGAAAAGAAAAAAAATATTAATATAATTCAAAAGCAAGCTTTTGCTAAGTATGTGTGTACTTACTTACTATTTACAGTACTAGATCATTAATAGGTTAAGTAAGTGTCTTTCCACACATTAATATTTCCAGGAATTTAATTTGTAATAAAAGTTTATTTCTCACATGTTTTAAGTCTCGTATTGTCGCTACAGTTTACGTTAGTGTGAGGGTGATAGCACGACATTTAATGATGTTTTATAATTGGGCAGCATTTGAATATACTACCCTTAATTTACATGCTGTCTTACGTTTGTTTCAAATTAACTTGTATTATCCACTTATGCAGGGAGTTATAAAATATAAAGAATGATACTTATGTGGAACATAATGGTAATTATATAGTTATATGTTTATTTTTTTTAGGTACCCTACGTGTTGTTCACTGTATAAAAATCACGAATTTGGAGAACTAACTTTTTTGTACTTCAAAGTAAAAAATATTTGATAGTTTTCTAATAAATCCTTTTTTTACGTTAGTAGTTATATGTTAGAAGAATTCTTGTTATTATGTAGCTAAATGTTTTCACCATGAAATACTCCTTCAGATCACAGTTAATTGCAGCTTTTGGTGGCCTCCTAAGAAATTACTGCCGCTGAACATAATATATTAACAGTACTTATTACAGGCTGTGTGCGACTGAGTTTCGCGGGAACAGTATACATATAACGCGGGCTTTCATTTAGACTATGGCATCATAACGGTTTCCTAAATTAATTAGAAGAAAAGATAAGAAAGTTCGAATACGAAATAATTGTTTTACCGAAATATGATTTTGTTTGTTTGTGTTTATTGCGCTCTCAAATTCATCCAGAAAAAATACCCAATAAGTATTTTACTTTTCCAAGTTACGTTGTAGGTGAAAGCTGTTTATAAACGCGATTAAGAATCTGCGTAAATCGATATTTTCCGTAGTGATATGGAAAAAACTTTGTGATTTAGATAAGTAAACACTTAACCCTTATATAATCTAACAAAACACAAATACAATAAAACAATCCCCGAGGCAAAATAGCCAATGAAAATTCTAATTATCATTGTTAATAATAGTGATACATAAAGTACAATGAATATTTTTTAAGAGTACGTGTAACTGTGAATACAATAGTAAAGATAAAAACAAAAAGTCAATCATTAAAGGTTAAACTGTTTTTACAAATAAAGTATCGCTATTATATATTTTAAATATCAATACTGTGACGTTAGCAGTCAATGGTAATGTGTAAGAACTAACTGTGTAGGAATTTATGGTGAGTAATAAATGTTATATAATTAGTTTTGTTGATATGTTGACTTACAGTAAACGCTTGTTCCTGAAATTGCAGCAAGATAAGAGATGGAGGGCATTCAATAACCATAGAAGCTATCAAGTTATCTTTACGTCTTATAGCTATCTAGTAACATGTAGTCGCACATATCGGAGTTCATTCGAGACGTTCATTCAGCTTTGGTCATGTTAATGAGCATATACCTTTGTAGTAGGGCTCTTTATCTGCGGAGTGGATGGCGTTATCTCCCGTCGCGCGATGCCGGAAACAATGAGCGATGATTATCTAAATGTACCTGTTCGTGAGCGGCTTTTTGTCGCGAGCGGATATTAATGTGCGTATCATTACTCCACGCGGCGCGATTTATGCTCACCCAATTAAAAGTTGCCAGTGCTGAAGACGTGAAATTAGTGGAATTCCCCTACATTTATCAAGACATCAACGTTGCCTCGCGCTTCGTGAAACTTCCCAAATTTAAATTAGAGACGATTTTTACAGCTACCACCCGCCTGTGGGGGATGGGGGGGACGCTACCCTTTCCTTATAACGAGGAAGGCCTCATGCATTTTTATGTGCTTCTTTTTTCGCCGGCGTTTTAAACAAGGGGGTGAGCGTGGGGTGAGCCGGGGGGTGAACTTTTTTATTCGCGTCTTGATAAGTTAGGGTTGAAATTAGACGTTCGAGTTTCGCTCGCGGAATTCATAATGACGAAAATTAATAAGTTTTCTTTTGAGGGCCCTCCGAAATACAACGTTCATCGAATCCTTATAAATGCATTGTAGTCCATCATGCTTTCACGCTCCGTAGAAACTTACAGTACGTTATGTTATGGTTCACTTTCAGTATTAGAATCGCGTTTGCTTAAATGTAGTTATACACGTTGTCTTGAAATTCCATTTAAAAAATTTACAGCAATATTTAAATAGGTCCTTAAGCAGATATACATACCCACATACTGCTCACAGAGTACTACGTGTACCAACTTAACCTGTATACTTTACATACCTTTAATGAAACCATAGTCTGTACTCCTAAATGGTTAACAGAAGTGTAGAAAGCAAGTAGATTAGGTGGATGAACTGACTGTTAATAGTTTAAAACTGTGTGGTTTATATGACATCATATCATATCATATGATGGCACAATTATTCAAATTTTTATGTAATTTGTATTTATACCCTTGCATTGTGTTGTTGTTTGTTTAGCTAAATACATTTTTAAAAAATTAATCCGATTTAGCTCTAAATTACTACCAACAATTTAATTATAGGAAAGCTTTATTATAAGATTCAAAACTAAAATAATTAATAAGATTTGATTTCGGAGAAAAAGCTTACTAGTAGTAGATAGTGATAGTTTCGGGGGCAATTACGTATGTTTACTTGCGGTACAGAATTCAATATCCAAAATTCGACTTTTTTTTATTGAATTTCTATTAAGCAATGTTTAATTGCACCACTGTTTACCAGGAATAGTCTGTAAACGTGTCTAGAAGTCTGGACCAAAGAAATAGGTACTAACCTTATGTTGCAAATGGAACTAAATATCTAAAGATGACTAAATGTAGCTACCCTTCATCGAGTAAGAGATTTGAGTTACTATACATGTTGGTAAATATTAAATATACCGACATCATAACACTCAGTTTGATGTACGATTTACCTGTTTTCTTTTTAAAGACAACTCCCGTATTAGAAATATACATTTTGTGTTGCGCGGGACTTTACTAATATACAAGAAATAGACACAAATTACACCCAGACTAAGAACAACAATTTTGGGATCACACAAAGTGTTGTCCCATGTAGGATTTGAACCCACAACACTTGGCCCAGTAGAAAGCGGAGTGGAGACCGCTTAAACTACTAGGGCACATAGGACAATACATTGCTGTTCCGAGTCTAGATGTCCATTATGTCTATTTCATATATGTTGATAAAGTCCCTTGCAATACGGCATATATTTGTAGTGCAGTAGTTATCTTTCCAAGAAGAAAAAATATACAAAAAATACTCATGGAATTTCTATAAGGACCCATATTTATTGCTTTCCGCTAACTGATATGTTGTTTCAATCTTGGTTATCATTTTTTCTATATGCTAATATCATCTGTGGTGAGGGGTTAAAGACCGAGACGTAATAGGCACTGCATTAATGTGTACTTTGAGTTTCTCTTGATTCGACTTCAGTTTTCGTTCGAATTCACTTTGACAATACAGTAGATCTGGCGTCTGTTTGTGTCGATCTATGATTTTTATCTGTAGCTTCAATTCAACGTTCATAAATGTCACTTAGTGTCTTAATTGAATGAATGATTTTGAATTTGAATTTGAGCTTCACACTAAAAATATTCCAACTGAGAAACTAAAATTTTATACGTATAGGTAATGGCTAAACAGTAAATTAAAGTACAGTCTAATGCAGATGTAAAACTCATAATAAATAGTTACAAAATGCGAAGATTTAATCGTTCATCATTTATTTTGCGCATTAATCTTAATAAATTCACATACTGTTATTTTTCCACGGATTATAAACATAACTGTGCACTGAGAAGTATTAGTTCCATTTTAAAGGATTATTTCATCCTAATACCCAGCATAAGAAACATTTCATCCAATTATACCAATTTAAGGTAATTTCGAAATACTATCAGCTATTTCCCACCGAAAGCAGAAGGAAATTTTTATGGAGCCTTTTTTATTATATATCATCCAGCATACCTACGAAATTATAAAAGCTAAAAGCAGTATTAAATTTATATATAATACGAAAAATAAGGTGCATAAACAATTTAGTAACTACCATTTTGTAATGGGTTTCTTCAGTTGATTTCGTAATTCAATTCAATTCAATTTATTTAATAAAACATAAGCATTACAGTTAATTTACAGTGCGGTACACGGTGCCGTTGTCGAAGTTTTTCAAAAATAGGTATACCTGGGGAAGACTTCGCAGTTAGGTAGAAACAGCTTTGAGGACGAGGTGAACAGAAGAATCCAGTTAGGTTGGGCAGCGTTTGGGAAACTTCGTCGGGTCTTCTCATCGCCGATCCCACAGTGCCTAAAGACGAAAGTCTTCAATGCGTGCGTCCTACCCGTAATGACTTACGGAGCCGCAACGTGGACACTTACGGTTCGACTGGTCCATAAGTTCAAAGTCGCTCAGCGTGCAATGGAGAGGTATATGCTCGGCGTTTCTCTAAGGGATCGCATTAGAAACGAGGTGATCCGACAAAGAACCAGGGTCATCGACGTAGCCCACAGGATTAGCAAGCTGAAGTGGCAGTGGGCTGGCCACATTTGCCGAAGAACCGATAACCGTTGGGGTAAACGAGTTCTTGAGTGGAGACCGCGTCTCGGCAAACGTAGTGTAGGACGTCCACAGGCCAGGCGGAGCGATGATTTGCGCAAGACGGCTGGCAGGAGCTGGATGCGAGAAGCCATAGATCGAACTAAGTGGCGTGAAATTGGAGAGGCCTATGTCCAGCTGTGGACTGCGATAGGCTGATGATGGTGATGATGAAGCATTACAGTTTACACCAAATCGCTTATATTTTTTCTAATTACAACAGAAAAAATAAAATTAACAACATACTATTACAATTAGTATTAAAAAAAACAATAAAATAAAATTTGTAAACTATAGTCGTAATACCTATCTATAGGTTATGGCCAGACCTTAGCTTTAATGACTTTATGATGTAGCCATCTTATTATTAGCCATTGATAATTTATCAAAATCGTTAAAGTAATGTCTCCACGTTGTAAAAGGTCTTTTAGTAAGTCATTCTCCGCAGTGATTTATCACAAAATCATGTGGATATTAGGTCCTTTAGCTGTATTTTACGAAATTGTCACAAATGTTTCACCATATAATAAAACCGTTCAAATAGTCGTTAGCTGTTCAAGTTTGTAATGAAATATACAGAAATTAGTCATTTTCAATAAATACCTATACTAAAATGTAAACTTCTTGTTACAAAAAGATACAAATTTATACAAAACTTATCAATATATAAGGTAAATAAATGGCAGTCATTTGTAGGTTATATTATTTCCACACGACAGCCATTAACTTAGTTCGACAAGTAACACGGTCGGATACCATCGGCCGAGGCTGTCGAGCGTCGAGTAGTGCTATCGTACACATGGAGACACTTGTTGAACGTATGTGCGAGCATGCGCGATCATACGGCCACATGACCGCACTCACAACACACACCGGCTTTTCTGTTTACCTACACATCGCGGAAAACTGTCACTTCGCATTCTTAATGCCCAATACACGATATTATCTCCTATATTTACTAAATTTAACCATAAATATACATGTGCCTAAATACCTCAGATACGTAATGATTCCATACAATCTGCTTGGTAAATAGAACGAGCCGGCAACTTGATCGACTAAGTTTTATAAATCTTGAGAGGTAAAAAACATTTAAATATTCTTTTTCTTAACAACCTATTTCCACAAATGAATGACTATTATATTTCATCAAAGTTAGAAATTGGAGGAATCAGCGAAGCACCGTGAAGTCGGATTTGTGCAATTATAAGAATAAAAGAAAGTCATTAGTCCAATCAATCTGGGCGGGCGCGGCCACTCGGCGCTGAGCTGGTCTCGTATTATAATTCGCGTCTAATAACGTCGTTAACAACGCACATTAAAACAAAACAAACAGCGGTGACGAGAGCGGGAGCGGGCGCGGGCGCGGGCGGCGCCATCCTTCCTCGAATCCGTGTCATTAATTTACGTAATGCGTAGGTACGCGCTATCCCCAAATATTTAAGAAGCCTCCTCCGGGAGCGCCCGCTCCTCCACTATTCCCGTCCCGCGCGCCGACCGCCACCCACAACCCGCCTGCCGAGAATTATGGCGGCCGCCTTGTAATTATATTTTTTAATTTATCTTCCTTAGCGAATACAATGGAGGCGCCACCCCGCCACCGGAGCGCTTCTTTCTCATGCTGAATATTGTATCAGGCCGCTGAAAAAAGGAAAGAACGCTTTAATTACAAGCGAGAGAGCGACCAGCATTACACTCTAAATATTTGATGTTGTCTCTTTCTCGTAGTTGTTCGGCGGGCAGCTCCACGGGGCGGCTGGCCGCGTCCTCAATAATTAAAACGCCTATTAACTCACTCCTCTTCAGGTGACCCCTCATTACGTACCGAATAAAAAATGTCCAACTCAACGTACACAACGTACTGATTGCCGCCACCCTAGTTAATTAATCCCCAGTAAACTCACTATTAATTCATTTTTATACATATTCATTTTCCGAATTCTTAGTACTCTATAATAATAATTTATATTCTCTGGTTAAATGTCTCAAACGCTTTTATTTTTTTCAAACTTTGCTAGTTTAAAACATTTTAAACGAAAATTAAATAAACTTAAACATACTATACAATATCTTCTTCTGAATTATACAGGTACAGTTAAATTAATTTACCGCAAATAAGTATAAATAAGTTTACCCAAACAAGTGTGTAAACGGTATGTAGGGACACGCAGGTCATATTTGTGATTATGATCGTTATCTTTAAAAGCAATACACGTGTAAAGCGAGGGTGTACACGTTGATTTATTACAGAACAACAGTCGCAAATTAAGGCGGATTCCGTCTCGCGGACACCCGTAGCTGCAGTACTTAGCGCGAGGAGACAAAGTATAAAGTAACACCCCTCAACCACCCACTGAAAAACGTCTCTAATATTCTTTTAGAAACGGTGGCATTTACGGGCTATATTTTATCCTGAATTTGCATACGCTCCTTTTCGTACCCGTCCTCTATTTTATGGGTGAGTATTTTTTTCATCCGGGGGTTAAGATACAAAAGGGTAAAACACGAGAGCCGCACTGATAATTAAATTGCACTGTGGAGTGTGGGAGCATGGCTTTACGCACGAGACACGACCGTGCGCTTCGTAGTGCCGCGATGTCGACGACACTGACGCGATGGCGCGACATTTTTATTATTGTTATACGACACATTAAACTCAGCGATTAAAACATTAATATTCCTGAGCAATAATCTAGTCTTTGTATCTTTATTCTTCATTTCATTACAGCCCGATCGTAAAAACAAATTTTAGAGTTAGAGAATATTACAACATTAACAGATAAGTTACGCTATTTAATTTTGACTTTTAAGTGTACTCTTTTTCTAATTTCTTTTTGTCTTATTAATGTTCTGTCAAGATCACATCCGTCGTCATGAAAAGAAGTCTAAATAACTAATATCTTGCTTTTTTATTTAATAATAAATTAATAATAATATCTACGGCAAGTTTTAGATGATGTCAATTCACGGTAACTCAAACACACACTCGTAACCCATTGAACAGACATATATAGATATTCGTGATTCGATAGTCCTACACCTGTTGCGACTTGCAAGTGCTATCAAGAATTTCAAAGCCTAAAATTTACAGAAGTATAGGTATAAGTATCAGCAATAGATAGTTACAAACTACTCTTCAAATATAGAACTCATTGTATATGCATGAATGTCGGTATTTATAACGTATATATTATACTTGGGTATAAAGACAATTTGAAAATCTTTGATTCGGTTCTAGAATTTAAGTATGTATGTAAGTAAAAATATGATATTTAACTTCTTGGAAAGTTTCCTATGAAACTCATGTACTTATGGCTGAGGTAATTTAAGATTTTACTTAATAGTATAATCTTTTTATAGTAGTGATGGTGTGTTTTTTTTACAAGCACCTCCAATGTTCTTGTCCTAGCTTATTCCTTTCATACCAGTTCTCGCTTTTGCTACTGCTCGTACTTTCATTCTTCATACTGTTTCTTTCTTTTAAACATCCTTTCACTCTCTCCACGTGGGATTCCTGGCTACTCTCTATAGTGTATGTTTTTTCTTGTTTCATTTTAAGGGGGTAATAAATTTGCACACTATTTATCTTAACACTGTATCCTTTTTCCTAATTTTACATGTAAATATTCTACAACTAATTACTACAACTAACAACTACAATAAATTATAGCTAGATATATTCTATTTTAAAACGCTATGTTATGATTCTCAAAAATACATTAAATTATTTTGAAATCATACCCTTAATATATTTTATTCCTTATATTTACTTATTATGTTTGTACAGTATTCTAAGAACGCTCTTCTATTTTTACCACTTATAATAATGCTTAAATTTAAAATTGATATATCTAATAATAATAATAAGTAATAATAATAATATCTAATATAATCTATATTTGTATATATCTTATTTTCTAAATCTAGCCTCTGTTTTTGGTACACAGGACATTCCACAATGAGGTGGGGGACCGTTTCCAGCGCATCGTGTGATTAGTATTGTTGATTATAAGTAGTGTACATGCGAATGGTGTGTCCAGTATGTAGTGTATATTCTATATGTTTGTATGTGTGTGTTTGTATAAAAATATTTTTCTACTTTTGTACTATTGCATGAGCAACCACTTGTTTATGGTTTAGGGCGCTAACAAACGAATGTTGTATTTGATGATAGCTCTCAAAGAGACACGTTCATTGATGTTCTTCAAGTTCGAAGATTTGACTTTCGGGTACCTCGCTCACTCGATGATAAGCAACGAACGAATTGATAAACACTGGTTTTCTGAATGATCATGATATCACTCTAGTTTGGGCCGGTCGAACCGGCGTGGAGAAATGTAACGAAAAATTACCTTTCCTAAAAAAATTGTTCTTAACCGTTACGTAAATGAATATGACGATGATGATGTGCTTATTCAGAAAAGCTACTAGTTATTTATAATTATTATACATTTCATAGCAGGGCAATAGTACGACAAAGAGAAGGAAAACTTAACACAAACTTTACCAACCTATGGCGTGAAGGCAGAAAAGGATGGAGGAGGAGGAAGAAGGAAAAAGGAATTTTATAATATGCCCGGCAGTGGACTATAAAAATCTGTTGATTATGAAATAATTTCAGTCCATGTAAAGGTTGCCTGGAAGAAAGACGCCTCTTGCACATTTGACTTCCTCAATGACGCAGTGGTAGCGTTTGCGACCGATGTCTCGAGTTCGATTACCGGGTCGGACCAAACATTTATATGATTTGCAAATATCTGTTTCGAAGTTTGGGTGTTTTCTATGTGTAATATGTATGTTTTTACAAAAAAAGTATATATGAATTTATATCAGTTGTCTAGTACCCATAACACAAGCTCTGCTTAGCTTGGAACTAGATGGAGTTGTGTGTAAGATGTCCGAAATATTTCTTTTTTGTTATTTACCACGGGAGAAACATGCTTACCATTAGGCAAAACGTCTGCCCATTTATCCCCTATTTCATAAAATAAAAACATTTATTTACGGTGTATTTTCTGAACTTCACAATAATTATCGAAATCCTATCGTAGAAACATACTGTTAACTATCTACTTATGACTCGTAGCTAGTAGGTTTGGGATATTCTTAACGTGGACTAAAAACAAAAGTGGCCCCAAAACACTTCCTTCGAACATTCTGACTCTACGTTTATAAGCAAAACATAACTACAAACCTATAGTAAATAAGTAGGTATAACTAATTACCAACTGATTTGTCGTTTACATGACTTTTCAAATTGTATTTTCACAATTTTTTTCTCATCAGTTAACATTTTTTAATAATATTTAAATGAAATATATTTTTATATCACAACGCCATGTCTTCAAACAGTCGCGATAATAATTTAACTAACAAATTAGGAGAAATCTTACCCAGCTCTAAGTCAAATTACCATAATTGCTAATCAAATGTTGTAGGAGTATCCTCGTCGGCACGGACGCTACGCTCTGTACTAATTACAAATTCTAATTTCCTCTCTTGTTTCATAGGCCCTTTGAATTTGTAAATTATTGGCTCCCAGTCTGCTTAATGCTATCAAATGAATACTCAATTCCCCGCCAAGTTATATCTTAACAAGTCGAATAACATCCATCCTCAGTTGAATAACGCTTTTTAAACTTTATATTCAGTCTGGCAGTTAGGCCATTTATATAAAATAAATATAGTAAAATATTTTCTTTGTTCTTTCACAATGTTTGAAACGATTGAACAGTGTCAAAGTGTTCCCTTCTTATTTCGCAAGCTTTGATAAATTTGATATACTTTTAAATTTGGAATAAACCAGCGATGACTATTCAATAGGCTTAATACAAAAACATCTTTAAAGAACCATCAACATGAAGATATTTGTTAGAAAGTAATGGAGCAATAAATAAAATTAAAACATGTAATATAAGCCCATTGAATACTTATCAGTTATATGAGCTTACGAAGAGGCTGTAAATTTGTTTGAAGTCCTATAAAGAGGATTTTCTTGAAAGGAAAAATAACTCGTCAAAAACTTAATATTAAAACATTTTCTCGTGTATAGGTATTCGAGAGCGACGTAGCGAACGATTTTAATTCTATCACAAGTCTACTTATAAATAACACCGACTCCAATTAAAAGCGCGCGACAGCTTTGAAATGAAGGAAAGTATAAGTACCTAGGTGGGGAAACGTGGCCGTGTTTACGGAAAAGCTCCTCCGGCAAATATTATCGCGAGACGAGCGCGATCAAATATTCAGACGGCGCGCGGAGGCGGCGAGGCGCGGGACGCAACCCTCTCCAAGTTTCAAGCCCTTCCCTTTGCACGCCCTACACTAATTACGTTTAGAGTTCTTAAGCGAAATTACTTAGGCCCCTCGCCACCCGCGCCCGCACCGCCTCGCGACCCCCTTCCGGAAATGAGGCGCGCTGGAAAAACAAGAAAGAGGAAAGCGTTATATAAGAAGGTCGCTGTCTTTCTGAACGTCCTAAATCTGGCCAATCTCTAAAAGATGTTGATGTAATGATTTTTTTCTTCATTTTTGCGAGCCTTCTCTGTTCATGAGCGGTTGCTAAGTGAAAAGCAATTAAAGCACAGGCGAGTGATCGCCACACCCGCCCGGTCCCTCCACCAGGGGGCAACACCTCCTCTCCACCTCGACAGTCATTCGATCAACAAGAAAAGATATTTTAATAAACACAATTTCAAGCATGTCAAATACAAAACTGACCACGGTTGTAAGTTTCAATTTTACTATTATTATAGAAAATTTAATGCTACATATTTTATATCTTGCCATTAAACAATCTGGTTGAATCAGAAATGCCGCTAAAGACACTCTACTCTAGGAGAGAGGTTAACGATCAAAAGATTGACGATGCCATTTGTGTTTTGTTTACCTCTAAGTGGATCACTAGCGTCCTCAATCAACAGCCGCAAAGCAACAATACACCAGCCTCACTGGTAAGCTGTCTGTGATGACAGTCTGGGCGGTTCTAACTAAAATAGAAATCGTATGTGTTCGATCAGAAATCTACGGAACCTTACTATCTTAAAAAGTCTCTAGCAATATGATAAATGAAAAACATCTGTTAAAAATAAACAGGTTCGGCAAGAATAGCTCTAATTCCAACTCACGGATGGAATATAATTAAACATGATTTTATCAAATTTAATACTCCGCTCTTTGATTAAAGTATTACATTTAAAAAAAAGCATCTGGTTTTGGAAAATCGTTTATAAAGATAATTAATTCGGTTATAGGTACATTGTGGTGCGTCGGGCGCGGACGTCACCAACAGCCGTTTGATTCGAACAACCGCCCAACACCGTACTTCCGCACCTTTCATGTGCCACCGCACAGTTTAATTTCCTAATTCTCAAAAATTTTCCCAGAAACAAGACAGTCCTGGTAGACTTTATTATCTAATAGGAAGCCACCGCCGCCAAGAATACACAAACACTCAGTACGAAGGTATGTACAACAGCGTTGTATAATTTCCTGTTTTGCTAAATAACTTTCAGGCTTGTAAATGGATTTACACGATGTTCCTTTCGCCTTGTCATTTGTTTCGTCTACCTCTAGTGCTTCATTTAAGTTTGCGCTTTCACTATATTCAATTAATTCGTTAGCTTCGCAAGCAAAAATCTTCAGCTTCTTCAAAGTAATCAACTTAAAAACACTGACAGAGTTAAGATTTAGCACCAATTTTGCGTGTTTTGCTTTAAATAAGTTTCAACGATGTCCAACGGCTTAAATTAGGTAATGTAGATGGAAAATAGCGTAGCAAAATTACAAAACAAGAGAGAGAAACTTGCGGTTGTTTAATGAGATTTAAATAATTAATGAGCGTGCAAAATTGGTTTCTTTTTTCAGTAGCGGCAGCGGAGTGCTTCGGGGGCTGCGATGAAAAACAAGCCATAATTGCAACCCCGACCAGCGATCCGCGCAGCCGGGGACAGGCTCTACGGCGCGTCTCCTTGCTAAACATTACGCTCCCTCATACTCTGCCACCATAATTTATAAAGTCAAACTTTTAATTGCTTGAGAACTGAAGACAAAGTCTTGCTAAAGCATCAATTAAACTTGTATTATACTAAATGTAAATAAATTATTGCTTGTAATTGCCCAGATCCGCTTCTAGAAGTTTAATGCTTATTCTTACACTTATATAAAATTTGTATTAAACTTCTAATAGCCAATAAAAGCATTAATCCAAAAAAACTTGAGTCGATATATGATACATTGGTTTATATAAATGACTGTTGCATTTTAATGTGGAATTTCTAAAAACTGGTTTGCTTTCCCACAGCAAGTATATTTTAATAACGACGTAAGAGTGAATGTGAAGATCTTATCTCGACACATATCTACGGAACCGTAAATTATCGTTATTTCCCAAAAAAAAGAGCACAGTACAACATTAACATATCGTGCGATGTGGGCTCGTACAAATCGGCCACAAAGCTGTGACCGTTAGACCAGATTCCAAATGATTGCATTTGAACTAAACTATATTACGAATGTGTTATTTTTTCCCAAAAATGCAACTTTCAGTTCGTTGACTTCATAATAATGAAATCTTGTTATCGCGATATCTTAACGGAATATGGAAACGGAACAATGTTCTTATTCAAATGTCTGTGATTGACATCTCGCCAGGCGGTCAGCGCGGTGAACCGAACTTTTGCGAGATTTGCCTCCCTCCCGTTCTACCGTTTTATTGTAAATCTGACCATGATCAAAGCGATTGTGATCAAATCCAAAAACTATTTAAATTATATTCACCAATAGAAGCTGTTTCTAACAATTCTGCTGGGAGTTTCCGTTATTAGTTAGGCAACTGTTCGTATTCGTCTCCAGTCATCTATTAATTGATTTCGAAAACATCCAAACGGGAAGATATTCAAAATGTTTAAACGGCTTCGAATATATACACATTGTAGGGGTTTTTTTATTTCTTTATTTTATAATGCGAAATATAAGAAATTCTCAACAACTAAATCTATTAGGTACTTACTGGTTATGAATACATAATTAACTCATAAATAAACAGATTTTACAGATTACAGATAAAAGAAATAAATAGATTGTTTAAAATAAGATCCAAAATGTTTTTTTACTAATTTAAATACAAATTTCATTTATTACTAATGGTTAAGAATATAAATAAGTGTAGTTGTTGTTTCACGTCCATACACTCATTAAAATTGAATTTTCGTTAGGTACATATACTTCGTTTATGTGTTTAGTGTCGTAAAGTCATTAATCATCCTCTATAAACGGGTAGGTAGAAACCTAAAACAAAAACAGTTTAATGTTGATTCTTTGTAGATTTTATTTGACCACGACCGTATAAAATCTACCCAATTTATCTGTAGGCAACAAAACGAAGTTTTGTCATATCTATTTTAAAATTACTGCTGTTCATCTTAAAACTAAAGACATATTAAAAACTTGAAGAGTATTTGTTAAATCATTCATTATATTGACATATAATATTTATACCGTAACACAGTAATCTGGTTCGATTAAGCGCTGTTGCAGATGCAGCTCGCGTGCTGTACTTGTGCCACCCCACCCAAAACATTATTGTTAGCTCACTTCACAAAAAACGCGCCCAGATTATTTACCTCACTTTTTACCTTTTTTAAACTACTGTGTTCAACTTTTTATGTGTATTTTTGTCGTGGAGCACGCGGCGACCGCCTTTATACAGACATCATTGAAGCGTTATAGATTGGTGAGCGATCTATTGTGATCAGACAACAAGGTTATTCTTTTTTAATGTTTATTTAAATTTAGATAATCGGTAGATCTGTTAAATATCTTGATGTTTAAAATTCGATTTGTTAATTTTTTAGATCATCGGTTATGTTTGGGGTCCAAGAAAATGGGGAGTTCTATGCAGGGAATGTTTTGTGTTCTGCAAATTACCTCAGTACTAATAATAAGAATACCTGCAATATTATAAATGTATGTAAAAAATTCACAATGTAGACAGTTGTGGGGGTATGGGTGTCAGGTCCCTCCAACACAAAGGGAGGATCCTCCGACCAGGCGAAGTGATCATGCCTAGCGGGCCATTGCCCTGTAGTATATTTCAGTTGCGTTCTATGTGGTAGTCGCCACATCACTTCTCTCCAAGACCGGAGGTTGATATATTGATGAGTCTGCTGCCTGTACACTGTTGCGGAGCTTGCCAATGGCAGGAATGAGTAGTTCCAGTGAGTCGGATCTGAATGCCACTAGTCTCAGTGAGTCGGGGCTGAAATCCGCAGATCCCTGTGAGTTGGGATTGCATGCGGTGCACGGTGCTGAGGCGAGGTCCCCGTTTAGTTAGGGCGGTTGCTGCGTAGTGGCTGGCTACTGCGTAGAAGGGAGAGAGTTTCTTTGCTTACAAGAAACGTAGGTGCAGTGTGCTGTGCCTAGACGCTGGTGAGGCCTTAGGGGTAACCAGACTGGAGCGTTCGTATCCTGCGTGAGCTATATCCCTGTTGAAGCGGAGGTTGCTAGCTGGCTGATACTTGCTGTGGGTATGAACATGATAGTGGTATGGTGATGCTGCTGCTGTGGATCTGCTCCTTCGAAGGTTGCTTCCGATCACGTCGGGGTCACTACTGTGGAGGAACGGGTCACATGTCCTTCCAACACAAAGGGAAGATCCTCCGACCAGGCGAGGAGATCGTGCCTGGCGGGCCACTGCTGCTGTATGTGGAAATCGCCATACAGTTATTTTGCTACCAAAACTTACGATGGTGAAAAGGTATGGTAAATATTTTATTAGGGTAGTTATATTTCTGACTAAGTGAGTTAAATGCTCTTGGGAGATCTAAATCTATACAAAGCTTTAGAATTGTTGGCTTCATGATGTAAAGAAAAAACCTTCTTTATCTAGCTTCTAAAATTAACTTCTTTTTATTAAAAAAGGAACAAAAAATGTGAAGTTATTTTACAGAAAAAGATAACATTGATTTTAACCTCGACGCAAAAAGAGGGGTGTCAGAAGTTTAACGTCGATGTCTGTCTGTCTCTGTGTGTCTTTCTGTGGCATCGTAGCTCTCAAACGGATGGACCGATTTCGATGCGATTTTACATATTTTTTAAAGCCAGTTTCCTTGCGGTGGTTCTAAGCTATATTTGGTTAATATCGATAAATCAGTGTAAGAGCAATAGCTCTTTCTAAAATGATGTAAGGCATTTTTAGCGTATGATTACTCGATTAAGTGCTTGCGTTGGGTTTTATTTTCAATTTTAGCATGTTGTTTAGACATTTCAACTTTGTTAAATAATATGGAATTTGAAAAGTATTAATCAAGTGATTAGCGTAGCGTATAGATCATGTGCTAAAATGTAGGTTCTCTTCTATAAAACTTTTTAATGCACACTATGGCAGTTCAAAACTGATGTTTTTAACAGCCCCTAAATCAGACAACTTACAAATACTGACGATTTAACAAAACCTATCAATGATATTGTATGAAGGCAGCATATCACTCGAGGCTTGTTGGCATGTTGTGGAGGACCTTATGATAGGCCCATTTCTAACAATTTACCCGTTTCGGACAAAGTGATGATCAACTTCTTTGAAACAGCGAACCAGAATGATAAATTAAGCTTCTGGGCGATCTAGTCTAAAATCACCACCTGAAAAGTGCCGAAATCTAAACTTACACGAGCAGCTAGAACTGAAGGATAAAACATATACATCAAGAATTACGAGTTATAGAAGATTTTTACAGGGGTATGTATGGAAGTGGACGACGACATGCATCTACAGGGTTTTATAGGACTCATAAGTTATGTCTGACTATTGTTGATCAATATCGATACATCATTTATCTAAGTCTAAACATCAGAGAAAAAAAAATATAGTGAGAAGGTTTGAGAAACGAATGGTTTATAAAAGAAAGTTAAGTAAATTTATGTTTTTGTCAATAAACATAGCTATTCTTACTAAATCTTAAACCAAATGTAATAAAAACATATTTATATTTTAATAATAATACTTTATTTCAAATACAAAATTCATAGCTTAATTTAGCTATGAATCTTTATAATATAAAATAGGGTGGGAGGTACTGGAACAGCCCCCTACTGTCCGGATCAACGGTCCACTGAAAGAGGCCCTCGGAAGTCCAAGATTCAACACTGACGACGGGGCAGAGGAGTTCGTGCGCACGTGGCTGTCCGAGTTGCCCAAGGAATTCTTTGATACATCAAAAAGCTTCCGGAAAGGAAAATTTAAAAATTATAAATTTTTGTAATTTTTCAATAATAAATAAATGTGTCAGAGCGTTTGTCGATCATATCTGAACTCTAATTTTTTTAACAGGTTAGTAGAGTACTCAACACTCCTACAAAGATGTACAGTACATTTCTTCCTTGTTCTGTTCCTTCTCCTCTTTTACTATCATCACGTCGTCGAAAAAAACCATGTCCACTCGTTTAGGACTATGGACGAAATTCTGACTTTTGTCTATAAAATGACAAATGTAGTACAGGAGTATCTTTCTCAATTTTTAATTATGTTGTATTGGGAGGTCGTTTTTATTTCGAAAGACGGTCTCCATTTTATATCATCCACATTTTTTATTTTTTTTATCATTAATTTCATCATAACGAAGACTTGAAGACTCGAAGACTTACAATTAAAGACTTGAAATACTTGACATTGGAAGAAGTAGCTGATCCGGCTGGTTGCCATCAAAAGAAGAAGAAGAATTATGATGTATATTTTTTTAGGTGAACTTTTGGGTAGTCAATAAACTAACCTTTTGTAAAGTACTACTTTTCCCCATACAGAAATGATCATCTTTAAAGAGGACTTCTAGTTCGCTCATCAAATTCATCGTTCCAACATGAATTGCTTGGCAGCCGTAAACGCAACCTTTTCCTTGCTGCTTAAGAAATGATTTACTTCAATCAAAGTCTGTATTCCGAGATGAAATACTGTACTGTGAAAGAAAACGGCAAAACATCCAGAGTTTCTTGGATTTTGACGGTATCTCTTCCTTTACGCCTTTGCTAACTTTACTGTTGGTGGTATTTTATAGTTTGTAAAATCAAGGAGTGAGTCCGTATAAGAAAATGGTTTTATGAAATATATAGAATGACAGTGTTCGATCATAATTTTAAAAACCTATACGACGTAGCTTGTTAATAAAAATGTTAGGTAAATGAAAACGAAATTTTTGAGTAACCATTGATTTATATATATTTTAAAAGTACAAATTTGAGAGTTCTATAAATATTTATACTTTTTCATATGTTAGATGTTGAATTATTTTGATACATTTCAAATGCTGTAACAGTTTAAACAGAAATTTCAATGTTGCTAGACGTAAAAAAATATTTTTTTTTATTCATTTTGTAATATGTTGTTATCAAGTAGGCTTGACTGAAGACAGGTACTCATTATATTTCTTTTCTTGTGCTTGTTGAAGTTTCTGCAGTTTCTTTACCAAACCTTTGCTAAGTTCTTTACCTTCTTGGTCATGTGTTGGGAGACCCTGAAGACAAAATATAAAAATACTTATTGATTTTTGGGATGGTCAGAATTGTAGCTGGAAGGGATTTCTTGGAAAAAAACCCAAAAGAGACTTGCTTGAGGTCTCGGGTTCGATTTCGGGGCAGAATCAAAGGTTTGTATGATCTGCAAATATTAGTTTCGGAGTTTGGGTGTTTTCTATGTATAATTTGTATGTATTTACAAATGGCATTGCTTTTTTTATGGGGTCCCATACCCCATAAACGAGCAGACGCATCGACTAATGGTAAGCGATTACCGCCGCCCATGCAAAAAAAGCTTATTATTTATTAATGTAGGTCCAGCAGTAGACTATTAAAGGCTGATAATGATAATCTGAATTGCAATATATCTTCAAATGACTGGCCAAGTGGTTGTTGACCCTGTTTGGTAAATTAGAGGTCATTTATCTTTAATATGATATTTAGAAATAAAAATATAAGTATGTTTACCAATAATTTGGTTTTCATAACACCTCTGTCTAGTTTGGTATCACCTTGTGTAAGATGGGTGAAGTTATTATTTGTTAAAACAACGCCAGTTTGTATACACTGTCTTGTAAGTATGGTTAGCAAGGCAACTAAAAGTAAGAAAAAGTTTGAACAACTATAACCCGACAGGATTGGCGTCACCGAGGTCATAATTACGAATCTATTGACACCTCATTCATCAATATCGGTTTAGTAATTAAGACGCTACAACGAAACAAACATACATAGACTGTGAAAAAAAATAAAGAAAATATGTTTATAGTCATACAAAAGAAAAATAATACAAAACAACTTGGCTTTTGAATTCACCGTAGTCGGGTAAAAAAAACTGTTTTTTTAACATACCTTATCGTCGAACTTAGAGTATTTGTCAGTCTCTCGTTTGAACATTTCCCCAGGCGGTATTTTCTTCTGTTCCTCCTTCGCGCGTTGAGCCTCCAGTAATTCTTGCTTTTTCCTCTGCTTCTCTGCCTCTAAGCGTTGCTTCTCTTCTCTTTCTTTCAATATTTCTTCTTTACTTACTAACTTTACTACTGTACGATCTGAAATGTTATTTAAATATTCCATAAATCCATTGGTTGTGTATCTATAGAGTTTATGATTATTACATACTGTAAATGATACAAAGTAAAAGTGATTTCCTCGTTACTACTTTACGTTACGTCTTCGATTGTTTTAATTAATAATATATACCTAGGTTATTCTGAAAATTGATAGTCAAAGAATAAATACAATCTCTTCTTTCATGAAACTATTTTGGATTGACTTATTTCATCCTTTTGTAAATAAGACATTGAATTAATATAAATAAGCTGATACCACTTTTTAAATACACCTGCATTAAAAAATAAAAGTTTGCTTTAGTAACATTTTTAAAGGAATATTGATTAAATATGTTCTTCTCGAATGCAGAATTTAGGTTTTAGACTACCGATTCTGTCATTTTTTAATGTAGCTAGTTTTAAACTTGATAAAGTATGAAGCGAAAGTGGATTCAGAGTGCGAACAAGTTGTTAGATAAATTGTCATCTCGTTTGTTTCACCTATTAGGTACCTACGTATCGGGACGGGTTGGGTTTTAACAAACTTACTTCTTTAAAGAAGCTGAATTCATACATTTAACGTGAAAACGTAATAATCCGAATTATTTAAGATAAGTATTACTTTCTTAGTGTAAATTTGACTTCAATCGACCGGCTAAAAAAAGCGCAGGAAACCGTAGTAGGCAGTTAGTACCGAAACTTCGAATGAATGCGGGGGCGAGGTAGGGGCGTGGGCGTTGACATTTTACGTATTTCTTACAACATACAGTGCAATAAATAACAGAGGGAGCAAACATTTTCTTGTTTTATTTTATTGGGTTATTTATCAAGATTTGTAAAAAGTCGTAGAACAAATGTTGTTGAGATTGATGTATGAAGCTGCCTGCAAGAGGTGATGCGCTAATTTAAATTAACCCAGTGTATGTATGTATTTACAAAAAATAAACTATCTATGTATTTATATCAGTCGTCTAGTATTTTTTTTTTATATTTAAGCTGCCAAAATGACTCTGCCCTGCCTGATGCAGTATGGTGACCCACACTATGGCGGCCTGGGGGGAAAAGGGATGGTGAGGGGATAGGGGGCGTTGGATTGGGGTATGGGCCTCCGGTATCCTCACTCACTCGATGAAACACAGCGCAAGCGCTGTTTCACACCGGTTTTCTGTGAGGCCGTGGTATCACTCCGGTCGAGCCGGCCCATTCATGCCGAAGCGTGGCTCTCCCACGGTATAAGTAATAATAACACAAGGTTTGTTTAGCTCGGGAATAGATGACGTTGCGTGTTAGATGTCTGAAATATATTTTGGTATAAAGGAGTGGTGGGTACCGGGCTTGTCCTCGAGGCGCACGCCGAGCTCGGGCAGGTCACGGTCGCGCAGCTCGTCACACAGGCGCAGCACGGCGTCGGCGCGACCGCCGCGGGCCGCCTCGCGCACGCGCGCGCGGAACGCGCTCAGCGCCTCCAGGTACGGCATCACCGTCTCCTCCACCTGCCGCCAAACGACACCATCACTCACTTCAACCCTGCCAAGTGCAAGTATCTGTAACGAGGTGACCCGGCAGAGAACCGGGGTCATCGACACTGCCCACAGGATTAGCGAGCTTAAGTTGCAGTGGGCTAGTCAGAACCGATAAGCATTAGAGTTAACGAGTTTTTGAGTGGAGACCACATCTCGGCAAACCTACTGCAGGAAGTCCACAAGCCAGGTGGAGTGATGGTTTGCGCTAGAAAGCAGGAGCTGGGTGCGAGAATTAGAGAGGCTTATTACCAGCTGATTATAAAAGTAACCTTACTTTGTCTGATAGTAAGCATGAACAGAATCCAAGAGTGCCAACGCAGGCAATACAGTTGAGATGCTTTTTCACGCTTAAAAGATTTGTGATCATAGAAGGAACGAAACACGTATATTTCATTCAGTCGTTGCAACATACACTACATTACAAAACTAAAGTTTATGCGTAACGTCAATTGACCCCAATTAAAACCAGCGTCAGGCTTTTGTTTCGCACGTTACTGAAATGATTATTTGGCTTTATTGAAAATATAAATAGTTCACTACATACAAAGACTTATACTCCATTTGCATATATACAACATAAATATATGTATATTCACATATAATAAAAAAGCCTTTATTGTTGATCTTATTTTTTTTTTTTTATTATACTAGCCGACCCGTGCCCACCTCGATATGCGTTAACCTCCCGCTTTTCTTCGACTTTATTCACAAATTCCATTATTTTTAACTGAATTTTCAGTCATAATAAAATATATTTTATATCAATCCTAAATAGTGTCGCTTTCTGTTATTGAAAGAATTTTCAGGATCGGATCTGTACTTCCGAGACTACCCCCTACAACCATACAAACCAAGTTAGAAAATTTACCTCTTTATAGTAATAGTATAGATTTGAAGTTTTTTTTATATATACCAAGTCTCCACACTCGGTGATAGAAGACCTGGTTAAACTTTTTAAGCGAATTCAAAATAACTATCTTTAATGGGTTGATAACTCATTTCTTCCTGGTCATACATATATCTATCGACTTAAACATATTAGACTAGATAAAATCAATTTTTGATCATAAAAATAAAAGATAGAATGAATGACCTCTTTATTTTTTTTCATGTAAGTCCGTGATGGATTAAGAGTACGGAGATTCACCACCCCTATTCATTCCATGGGTATCGTCAGAGCTGACTGAGGCAGCAAACTACACAGGACAATAACACTGCAAAAGCCAGGGTATAGTAGGCCAGCAGTGGACTGTTAAAGCCTGTTGATAATGATGACTTACAGAAACATCAGCAGCGTCTCCCACGGGGAAGCCGATGCCTCCTCGTGGTCCTTCCACTGCTCCAAACACGTGCAGGATGTCCGTCACGTAGCGGGCGGCGGCCGCTAAGAGTGGCGCATTCCTCGGCTTGGTCTGCCGCAGGTATATGTGCGCTGCGCCCACGAGCTCACGCAAGGCGTCCAGTGCACCACGAGTGTCTATGTTATCTGAAAATTGATACAGACTTCATTTAAAAAAAATCGAAAGTAATTGTGTTAATTTGATAATTTCGATGTATGTATTGCATTTAGATAGACAAGCCGAGGAAAGTCTAATATAAGTACAAAAATAAAAGTTGAAGATAGCAGCTATAGATAATAATATTTCGGACATCTGACAAAACGCCTTCAAGTCCCAAACTATTATAAGCAGAGCTATATATATATATATGTGCTGGACAGCTGATATAAATACATATATACTTTTTGTCAATACATGCATATTATACATAGAAATCAACCAAACTCCCAAAACCATATATTGCAGATCATACAAACATTTGGTCCGACCCGAAAGTCAAACCATTGCGCCGCCAAACACCTTATGGGGTTACTTACCGCAAAGTGCAGCGTGTACTTGTTCCTTAGCCGCGCTGAGTTTTTCCGCCAGTTGCTGTTCCTCAGGGCCCCACTCACCGCCGCATCCCTCATTGTATCCGCTTCGTAATGCATCCTTCACCGTCAAGAAAAACTCCTGCAATGAGTACATTAATATTATAAACTAAGTATTTCACACACATGTATTACGAAGGAATTAGGAGCAATCCGTATTGTCGATAATCCCGAAGCCACCGAGACCCTCGAGTCTCTACAGTTGCGTAGAGATATCGCCTCCTTGGCAGTCTTCTATCGCCTTTACCATAGTGAGTGTACTGAAGAGCTCTTCCAATTGATCCCCCCTCTCCCTTCCTCTACAGAAGAACACGTGCCGGCCTTAGAAGTGCGCTTTAAAATGGAAGACATACGTTCTCGTACTCATCGCTTCGGTGCTTCCTTCCTATGCCGAGCGGTCAAAACCTGGAACTCACTACCAGCGCACGTGTTTCCTTCCCACTATGATCCCTGCTCCTTTACGCGTGGCGTGAAAAAGCATCTTACCAGGCCGCCATAGTGTGGGTCACCATGTTGCATTGCTCTTTTTCACATTGAGGATGGTAACCACCACTCTTGGATTTTGCTCATGTTTTTCATCAGGCAGTCATTTAGGCAGCTTATACATAAAAAAAAAATAAGTACGTGTGTATATTTATACATACCATATACGTACGTAAGTAATAAGGACTTGACAATGACGCTTGGAAATAAAGATCCTTTTAAAATTTCGTGAAAATCACACATTATAAACCGCATTTAGGATATACTATGTGTCCAGTAAACAGTCCACAGTTAAAGTCTGTCAATGAGATGTGAAATACACTGTAAAATAGAACTAGATTCGTAGGACTATCAGAAGGCATAAGATTTTACGATTTTCTGGAATACAATATAAATACATACATAGGTACATACACTCTCGGTGTTACCTCTAAAGGAGAAAGCGAGTATTAAATGTCCAGATTTAACTTACTATAATTTTGGTTCCACTTCTGTACGTTTTTAAGTGTATTGTTTTCTTAATTGCTTATGCAATGCGAAATACAATTTTTGGATTGTGGACATTCTTTAACCCATCCGGTTAAAGAGTGTCCACAATCCAAAATTGTTGTTCTGAGTATGGATATTATATGTGTCCTTTTCATATATGTCTGTAAAGTCCCTTGCGATACAGAATTTATTCTTAATGTAGGAGCTGTATTATTAAAAAAAAACTGGCTTAGTAAGAGTCGATTCGTGCACCTAGGGTTCCAAACAAACCTGTGGGTATATTATAAGATGCACCTAAAAACATATTATTCACAATTTCCCTTTATCCGTGCTATAAAACCAATAAATAACCAATAGTTTGGTTGCTTTGTACCAAATTTCAAGATTCTGAGTTCACGGAAAGTACCATGCAGATTTTGATTCTCTCGCGAGTGTCGTAAAGATACAGCATAAGCAGCTGTATCTATTGATTGCGTGGGCTTAGAAGCTTGATTCTTTTACAGATCCAAGGAACAGTAGACCTAAGTACTTGATACGTATTTCAGCTTGATACCTCCACGAATTCCTGAGAAAAAGAGCCTTGACAGAGAGACACACGGACAACAAAGTGATCCTATAAGGGTTCCGTTTCTTCCTATTGAGGTAGGGAACCCTAAAAATGAACTGAACTGATTGTATTTATACGACCAGCTCGGTACAAACCTCTATTGAACGTAAACTATAACGTATGGTAATCACATTATCGAGATAAGAATTCCTATATTATTTATACCTACCAGCCACAATATCGGTTTGCATCTTTAAATACAGTAATGAAGAACAAGATAAATGTTGCATTCACATTAAGTTATTAAGAAAAAATTTTTTTCCTGATTAATAAAAAAAGATATCCGATTTTTTTTATCTTTGTCTGTCTGAAAAGTAATTAATAGGAGAATCTAAGGAATGGGGAACAACTTTCTACTTCAGAGTTAGCAAGACAATCTCAAATCAATAATCTTCAACAACCCATAATGTCCCACTGCTGGGCTCGGGTCTCCTCTCAGGAGAGGGTCCCCACGCTGGCCGAGTGCGGGTTGAAGACTGGCAAGACAACGTTGTGGCTACGTCATCTTAGCGTTGGATGTTTTTAAGCCGCCCGAAGGCCAACTAAGCTTCACGACTGTTATCGTATGATAACAACCGGGACCGACTGCTTAACGTGACCTCTGAATCACGGAGACGCTTATGGTAACATGCCACCTGCAGTCACCCAATCAGGTACTGACAGCGCCGTCGTTGTTTACCCTGGTGTTTGTTTCCAATCACCGAGTGCAACTGAGCATGAGCAAATATCTTATAAAAATGTTAAACTTTCGGTCACAACAAGATATAATCACATTAGAACTAAATTTTAAAGGATTTTTACTAACATAATGCACCTTCTAATTTTTAGCCTTCCCTTTTTCACTTACATTAAACAACTTTTCTGTCTGTATCGCCATATCCATTGTATTATCGGAGTAATCCAGGGTTTCCTTCCACCCGTGCATCAGGAACCCAATACGCAGCTGCCTGGCGGTGTGACGTCGTAGCGCCTCTGATATCGTGACGAAGTTCTTTAAGCTCTTGGACATCTTGCACCCCGCGATGGTCAAATGCCCTGTGTGGAGAAAGTAATTTACCCATCCAGGTTCATTGAAGTGCGCCTGCGAAAAAAATTATGTATCTTAAATTTTGGCTTAATTTGCTACCTTTGCTTGAACTTTTAAAGCACTAGCTAAATAAAAGTCGAGTGACACCGCAGGGCTCAACTATTCTAAAATAAAAGTAGCTGTAACTCGTTATAACATCAGTGCCAGTGCCAGTGAATTACTTCAAAATTAGTCCGGCCGTTCCAGAGGTTACCCAGAACAAACAGTCAGACAAAAAAATGATTTGATTAAGTGCTGTATAAACTTCTATTATGTATTCAGTGAAAAGCTGTTCATGTGAAACTACAAACCGAAACTTAAATTTTATTTATTTATATAAATTGTTAAGATATACGAAGTATCGTGAGCTTGTTGCCTATACGGCCTATAATGCATGCATAGATAATAGACATTAGTAGTCGCAACTCACGATATCTTTTTATACGCCCCAAAACAAATTGATAATAACAGAAAAGTAATCAAAACACGTCAAGCTGTAATAATAATAACTTCCAAAGATACAATCAATAAAAAATCTATGAAATAAAAACAAATCTAATTCAAAAAATATTCATATAGAGGGGAGTCCTTAAATTAGACGTAAAGTGCCAGTTCATTAGCGCCAGTAACTTCAGGTTGTAGGGTAAAACGACAATGATACAACGATATAACTTACTTCACTCTGTGCTAGTTCATTATCATGATGGGGAAACTTAAGATCAACACCACCAGTATGTATGTCCAACTTGTTGCCAAACACATCAGACGCCATGGCAGAACATTCGATGTGCCAGCCAGGTCTGCCAGCTCCCCAAGGCGAATCCCACGATGGCTCACCAGTCTTACTGCGTTTCCATAAAGCGAAGTCATTTGCTGAACGCTTTTCGCTTGTATCATCAGAGAGGTCACCTATGTAAGATATTATAATATTACATTATATTATTATTATACCTAAGGTTGCCTGGAAGAGATTGCTTTCGGCAATAAGGCCGCCCATTATATATATATATATATAATATATATATATCTGTATTACGGTGTACAAATACAGAGTTTTCTATCTATCTATATTAATAAAAGGTGTAAGAAAGAAATTAATTTTTTGTTATACCTAAAATATTTATTATTTTGTAAATAGTTTTAATTTTTGATAAATAGGTTTAATTAGTAATTACCAGTCATATCACGAAAAATTAAAATCACATTATTTCTTGAAAAAATTTTGATTGTATCAGAGTACGAATTAATTTTTTAATTCAGTTCATTATCAATCATTCTGATACCAAAACCTCAACAGCCTCAACCTCAAATTTTCCTTGGGATTAATAAACAGGTACTTATCAATAAACATATACTTAAGAATTTTATATGGGTTAATTAGTATTTGGTCTTATGAGCCTTAGGGAGTAATATTGTTTGGTATGTCGCTACTATGTGTGGTGTTGTTCTCCTAGAATTTAAATATAATGTCATAGTTAATAAAAACTTTACCTTCACCCTCTTGCAATGATTTTGTATCTCCATAAGCTTCTGGTACCAATCTAGCATAATAATGTTCAGCTTTGCTATCAAATTCGTTTACACTGAAGTACACAGAGCCATTTGACTCGTATGCAAGACCATTGTCTATAATCTTCTCTATGAACTTAATTATTTGTGGCATATATTCACTTACTCTTGTGAGCACATCTGGGGGCAATACCTGTCGTAGACAACAATATGAAAATTTATTAGCAACAAATTGATAAATAGTAACTGAGTGTGGTACACATAAGACAATTTAAGCAATCTGAATCAGGACAGTCTATGGACAGGTGATAATTTTTAAAAGTAACCTGTTATAGACACTAGACAATGTAATGCTTCGGAGGGTTAAGCTGTCAATCCCAGTACCATACAAACATTCGTGGCATCTATTTTAAATAGAGCTCTAATAATTCCAACAAAAATATTTCTTCTTCTATGTTGTTTTGGGGGTTTGACTGACAACACTCCAAATAAAAAACATAAAATTTGTATTGAAATTTGGAACATACAGGATGGAGACTGATATGAATAGACAACTATTGTAGTAGAATAAAATTATGACTAAATATTAACCCTTTGACTGCCAACGGTTGTCTAGACACCAAGACCACCAACAGTAGCTAGCAATAGAATTATGTTGGTGTAATTTGGTCTAATGCGAATAGAACACCTTGGTAATCAAAAGATTAAGAAACAAATGATAATTCAAATTTAAACATGCTTACATTAAGAGCTTTCATGTCTTTATGGAACTCATTCTCCCAATACCTAGGCAGCGCAGTGAATATAGCATTATCTGTGACAGTAGCACCTAGTTTGCTATCCAGCCACTCTGATATTGGACCCTTTGCAGATTGTAATAGGTCATTTTTTGCTTTTTCTATCTTCTCAGCATCGTCCAATTCAACTGCTAATTTTGTTGTCTTAACTGCTGCAGCGATACTAAAAATTATTCAATTAAGACCAGTTAACTACTAATTACATTTTATTTAAAATTTAAATCAACAATTCTAATTAAGATAGCCAGTTAAGTTATAAATTTGGATAAGCAGTAACTGATTTAGTGATACTATTAGTATAGAAGGATGAGTGTAACAACTTTAAATAAAGTGTAAAAAAATAAATAGCTGAAATATACTAAATTATATTTCGAAATTAGCTCTATCTGTCTCTTACACTGTCACTGCTAAAGTGCTGCACCAATTTCAATGAAATTTAGAAAGGTGATACTTTTTATTCTAGAAGAAGGATATGAGCTGCTTTTTATGGCGATAACTGATATAAACTTAGGAAGAGCCACAGGCAAAAGCTATTTTATTATTAAGGCACTACCTTTAGCCACACTAAAAAAATATGAGTGGCTAAATATTAAAAAAAAAATTTTGCTTATTTTGGTGGTTTTTATTATCAAATGATAATGTCTACACTAGGAATTTATGTAGTACATCCTATCTTACAAGCAGTTGGCTGTAAGAACATCATACAGACATCATAAAACTGACACTGTGTGCCTATGCTCTCTGTAGTATGGTTATACTCATATCAACAATTTCTGAAGCTGGGAAATGATCTCTTACACCACTATTCCATTTGTAGATGCATAGTAGTGGTGGTTCAAACAGTATTTCAATAACAGCTCAATTTATAACAAAAAAAAAATCCAAATCTTAATATAAAATTAAGAGGCTATTTTTATCAAGTTAAGTACTTCTATTACTAATCAAACATTAGCTTACCTGTCTAATGTTTTTTGCATGGCATTCTTTTTATCTGGGTCAGTTGTGTCTTTTAGCACACCTTCATAATAATTCACAACTGTTGATGCATCATCAATGATATCATTCAGACTTTTATTTTCATTGGCATATTTCTCAAATAAATGATGTTGCCTAGCCCTTTTAATAATTTTATCATCAATATCTGTGATGTTCATGACATATAGAATATCATAGCCAAAGTAGTCAGACATTATCCGTCGCAATATATCAAAAGATATGTATGATCTGGAATAAAATTAAAAGAAAGATTAAAAATCTCATCTTTATTTTTAAAAATTTAATAAAGTTTTTTTAAAAATGTAAGCACTTAAATGTTATTAAAAGTACATAACCTAATAGTTATAAGACATTTACCTGGCATGTCCCATATGGGAGGCATCATACACGGTAGGGCCACAACTATACCATTTAATATGGTTACCATTGGCACACGCAAATTCTTCCTTTTGTCGAGTTAAACTATTATAAAGTCTAAGAACAGGTCTTTTTATTTCATTTGCCGGTGGTGACCACTTAGGTTGAGTTCTTTTGGACATTTTGAAATCACTTTCTAAAGATTCCACACACTTAACAAAAATATAAAACACTATTTATGAACCTCTATTTTAATATTAAATTGTTATTTAAATAACTTATAGTAACGCCACGTATCATTAATGACTAACAACATACGGAACGGAAGAAACAACACAGATATTAAGTGCCGAATGGTCATAATGACAAATGACAACTTTGACAACTAGTATAAAAATAAGAATTCTAGTGATGTGTGAAACTAAAGCATAATTTTTAGACGATTTTTACTTTAAAACAGGAGTTCAATAGGTACTGAATCGCTGTTAGAATGTATTAACAAACAAAGATTTGTAAAAATATGTTTTTACCAACTTTAGGTCTATACATGTGTACCAGCTTACGAGATATGCAGTAAATTAAACGCGTAAATAAAATGTAAATAAATAACAGTACAATACGGCCGACGCATTTACCGAGTCCGAACTTCAAACAGACCGTTGCGTAGTATCTTTTTTAGGTGGTGGTCTAGGGTGGAGATTGACTAAAAGTAAACACAATCAACCCTTTACTCAAACAAGTATTTTAAATGATAAGTTTTAGTTAGAAGTTTATTTAAGATATTAAATGAAAAAAACAAATAAAACTTTATTTCTCATTTGAAAGACATGAGTTACTTAAATATCCATTATCTGGTAACGACTGTTTGAGAAAATTTCAAAGCTCCTACTAAAATTGAAAAATAAATATATTTTAAGACTTAATTTCTATTAAACAAAACACCCGAATTGGACATGGAATGTGCATCGGGCAAGAACAGGCAATGCACTTTTGGAATCAATTAAACCCGATGGTTGCTTGATGATGATCATAATAGTAACAGTACTCTCCCGAGACCCTTTTGTGTTCGACAAAAATCAGTGAAACGGACTCTTCAAAGCGAGTCCTAATTGATTCACTGAATCGTTATTAAGTATTAGAGTCACTTTGATTTCATGAATGACCTGGATCGGCCGTGGCAAAACAATTCTCTCACAATGGCTAACCTAAAATAGCAGCAATCGCGTAGTCGTATTTTGCAGGCACGCAGGCGTTTAGAAAAAAAACAGGAATAGTACTTTAGAGACGGAGAGTTGTTAAGTCTTATGTAAAAATATTCATTGTTTAAAATAATTATTGTTCATACTTTTTTTACTTGTGATTCTGTGTAATAGCGAATAATATTATATTAATTTCAAGAAATAAAGATATCATTCTATGAATCTGCAAAGATTCCCAATCGCTATAGGTATTTATTTTTAGTCTGCACTAAAAAGGAATAAAAATTAAATACAAATATGAAACTTTGCCGATTACTTATTTATGCTAAGTGCTGTTTCTAGTTCTAATTGTTGTAATCGAAAATAAATACCATTTTTATTCATTTCAAGAGTATCTTAGTCGATTACTCTCTAGTAGTAAATTTATTACAATGAACTCACTATTGTCAAAATAACACATAATTGTAATGAAATCTCAGAAACACTTTGTTTCGTTTCATCTTATGTCGAACCATATGTGTGAAGACTTCGACAAAAAGAGACAAAGATATCATTATTATGTGATAATTTGTAGCCTATGAAATTCGTTTACCGGGCTGAGTATGTGTGTGTAGTGAATAAAAATAACTATCATATCTATACGTACTTCTACGCGTTTATCTGAAAGTTGCGACTACTGTACTCGTATTTTACCAATTTTTGTGTCTTCTATATTGTTTTTTTGAAACATAAAATCTTATCAAATATCATGGCTCTCTGTGTTTGTAAATGTCTAAATGTAACGCTCGAAGGTGATAAACTTGAAGATAATGTCGATATTAAGAAACTGGAGTTAACATCCACGGAACAAAGGGATATTTTTTTCAGTGAGGTACCTACCGTCAGTAAACATCTTTTGACCTTGACTTATAGGCATAGGTTTTTATTCTTAAAAATAATTGAATTTTGAATGAAACCTTGTTATTAACATCGTGGTCACGTCTTATTTGATATAAATGAATGTTATGCATAATTATACAAGTACATGTGCGATTGGCACTGCCCCGACTTGTTTACGTTCCTTGAGGCAAAAAATATTTTTTTTTCGGATTGCTTCAATCTAAAATCATAAATAGTATTTACGTGTCAAATTAGGATAATTTGTGTGTAGTTCCTAAACATTTGTAAACTTTTTCAATTTCAGAAATTAATGTCTTGCTCCATAGACAGTTTAAAAACACAAATCGCGCAGCCGGCACTGGTGGACCAGCGGTCAGTGGATAGATGGGTCGTCCACTCGTGCTTGGCGTGTGGACAGCCAATGCATGCGATATCACATGACAAAAGTGGACCTTATGCATTGCTTCTATGCAAAGTAAATCAGGTCAGTATATAGTGTTCAATTACAATTAGTCAGCTTGAACACTTAATTGAATATCATAAAGTCAGTGGCATACCTAAGAGTTTAGACTAAAAGTCTACACTAAGAATTGTTTACTTGGTACTCATGCACATAGCATAAAACACAGCATATATTATGGTTTTGTTTTATTTCATATATTATAGCACAATATGTGAGGTTGTATGAAATATTTTTTTTTTCATAAGATAAGGTAGGTAGGGATAATGTTTTGTGTAAATAAATGATGTTTGGATTAAAGAACCATTTTTTTCAATTTAAAGTACCTACTTCAGTTTTTTAATAGCATCTTTTTAATTTTTTTTTATTCACATAAAAAAGGTAGATGTATAAAATAGTTGTGTAACTTACATTGTTATTTCTGGACCTGATTTATAATAAAGAGACTATAATTTAAAAAAAATCTGATAGGTTCCTACTGCGCCAAGTGTTGTGGGTTCAAATCCTGCATGGGACAACACTTTGTGTGATCCATAATTTGTTGTTCTAAGTCTGGGTGTACTCTGTGTCCGTTTCATGTATGTTTGTAAAGATCCCAGCGACAGGAATTTATATTACCAAAGCGGGTGTTGTAAAAAAAAAAAAAGAAAAAAATTTATAACATTTTTTAAGGTTTACCTGGAAGTATAATTAACTCAAATCAATGATCTCTGTCATGATGCATCAGCTAATTCATAATATTTCTGTAAAAACAGCTATTCATTTCTTACTAGCTTTTACCTGCAGCTCCACCCGCATGCTTGTCGATTATACTGGTAAAGAGTAGCTTTATGTCCTTCCTCAAGAACCAAAATATCCCCATTTCAAATTTCATTGAAATTGGTCCCACGGGTTAGCCGTGAAAGCATAACAGACAGACAGAGTTACTTTTGAATTTATGATATTTTCTTTCATGTCAGTTTTGATACACATGGTAATATATGTTTACATATTAATCTTATCACTGACTGATATAAAGCTTCACTGATTTAAAGATTATCTATTTATATTTCAGACAACACAAGAACGATTTAATAACTTAAAAAAGTCAAATAATTATTCGCCAGTATTTCATCTATTAGTACCCGAAGTGACAAATGAATTTGCTTTGAAAGAGAATGTGGATACTAGTAACTTTAAGTACAATGAAAAGAATGTGCGGCTACCCACACAGCAGGTGATCAGTACATTAAGCAAACAGCTTCAGCAAACACTAGCATCTCAGTTGGAGGCTGTTGAAGAGATTGTCACACAGTTCAGAGAACAGAAATATGCTGAATTTGAAGCTTATCGAGAAAGGGCACATAGAGAACATAAAATTTTATCTAGGTACTGTTAATTCTTATTATGATGTTAATTGGTAGATTTTTAATAATTTGCTGTTTATAACAAGAAAATATAAAATACTCGATCCAATACGCCAAAGGTCTGGCTGACCTTGCGAACGGTACTACTGACAGTTCGGCTACGTCACCAAGATGGACGCCAATCGCACTATCATCGTGCGTGACTTATATATAGTTTTAACAATATTTTTGTTACATTTACATTTTAGTTACATTGTCTTTGCCGTTTGTATATTTTCACGAAAACAAGGCTTTATTTACAAAATTCAGCAGGAACGAACATCTCTTACATACAAAAGTATAATTTTTACCACCATTTTAACAAAGAAATATTCTGTTTTAGCATAATAAATAAAGCACGGAGTAATGCTGAACGTGAGAGTCTGCGGGTTGACACCACACTGGATAATGATCCCCCATCACCACAGCTTCCTCCTGTACTCAGAAGAAGACTCTCCTCCTTTAAAGATGCCAAAAAACTACCACAAAATACTGTTAAGGTAAGAAATGATTAGTATTTTAGTTAATAAAGTAAATAAGAAAACAACTTACATATAAAATTATCCTTGTAATGTTTATTAAGTTAAGAATACGAAGTTTTTACCACCCCTGTTCATCCCATGAGTGTCACAAAACCTGAACAAGGGAGCAACTATGCAAAACCTAATTTCTATGGAGAGGCCTGTGTAATACAGTGGTCTGTTAAAGGATAAAGTGATAATGAAGAAAGTGCTTTAATAAAAAACATCAATGTTTTTTAGGGCTTCACATCTAATCCACTAAGCTTGTTTTGATGAATTTTGTAATCGAGAAAGTGATCTAAAAGAAATAAGGCATTCTCTCCTTAATAAAATACAATGCAAACACAGTTACGCGCATCAACTAGTATATTTATAAATACTTAAGTTTTTCTGTTTAAAATGTACTATGTTTAAAGAAAGATAAGATTTTCAAGTCAATAAAAATGTTTTGTTTATTTGTACATATAAAGTCTCAAATCCCAAGGGATTGCAGATAGTTTGTTGTTAGCTGAGAATAAACAGAGCTATGTATAGATTTAATAATGAAAGTTGATAAACATGTGTCACTATACAATCAAAATAATCTACGTAAGTACTTGAAGCTAAATCTTTGCAAATAAATGAAATTGTAGTGTCTACTTGTAATTTCAAATTAACAACTGTTTACTGAATGCATATGTAAGTATATACGTACTTACATCGTAAATATTCTTTTGAATTTTATCTGATTGTTCAGGAGAGATAGCTATTAGGAGTTATTTAGGCTAATTTTGTCTAACTGCACTCTGCGGTTATAATTGAAAAGGTATAACAACCGTGGGGTGCGGTTACTCTAATATACAAAATATTTCGAGTCAGCGTGTTTGTTGTCACAAAAAACATTTGCATTACACAAAAAACAGCTACACTTTTAATCTTGATTTTAGTATTTTTGTATGAACTAACAGAACATACTGCCTGCCTCGGTGGCGCAGTGGTAGCGTACGCGACTGCTGTCCATGAGGTCTCGGCCTCGAATCCTGGGTCGTATCAAATGTTTGTATGATCTGCAAATATTTGTTTCGGAGTTTGGGTGTTTTCTATGTATAATATGTATGTATTTACAAAAAAAAGTATTTATGTATTCATGTCAGTTGTCTATTACCCATAATACAAGCTCTGCTTAGTTTGGGACTAGATGACGATGTGTGTTAGATGTCCGAAATATTTATTAAAGAAAAAAAAGAAAGAGTATACATGCATATTGTTAAAAACTTTAATTTTATAACTTTTTAGTATTCTCTTATACAGATTTTTAAACGTCATACACAATATGTAGGGACATTTTTTACGACAAACTGGGAGGCTTATTTAAATTTCGAAATTATAATCATTTTTTTTAATATTTAAAACATTTTTTATATTTAGAACACAGGATATGCATTTATTATGGCTATAATTCAAGGGCCGGCTCGTCCGGATCAGTTAGAACTGCTACTGTATGAGAGGGTTGCGCCTCTCACAGAAGACCAGCCCAAAGTTACAGCATTCGTAATGTCGTGTTTCGTTGGAGAGTGCGAAACCTGTGGCCCAATGACAAGGAACATCTCACTAAGGCGCCATTGTGTGGGTCACCCTGCTGCTTTGTTGCATTGCCTGCATTCGCAATCAGTATGTTGACCACCACTCTTGGATTCTGCTCATGCTTTCCACCAGGCATTGTAGTCATTTTGACAGTTTCATATATCTATAAAATATTTTTAAATATTTTATAAACTAACTGACCCAGCAAACTTCGCCGCCCACGCATTTTTTATTTTCTAAAATTCCGTTTTTTTATTCTCGACTCGGTTTAGTACAGACGTGGACTAAAAAAATTTTACACTTCCGGTTTTCTTCTAATTTTCCTGAATATAGCAAACACATTAAAAAAAGAATTATCCAATTTGGTACAGCCGATCGGAAGTTATGCACGTACATACATTTCAGTGATTCATTTGTATTTATACAGATAAATATGTATACTTATTGTATAATACAGTTAAATGACAATTGAACGTTTACCTTGTAAAAAATCACTGTTATGCATTTAAATGTTATACAGTTTTAAGCAAACAATTTAAATTATGAAAATATATTCAAATTTTGCATTAAAATTAATACGATAAAAATAAAGACAATAAATAGATTGTTGAATTCGTAAATAATGCATATTTATTAACTGTTTTTCAAGGAGCGATTTTTTTATATATACTAATAATTATCGTATCCTCTTGACATAAAGTTCAATATGTTAAAACCTAATTTGTACATGAATCCTCCTGAGGTAGCTGTAGATCTTATTGCCTATATATTTGGCTCAGAGTTATAATATGACTGCATCGGTGCAACTGCAATGCTTGACGTCTCTGGTTGGATTTCCTGGTTGGACCAAATGTTTGTAAAATCTACTAATATTTGTTTCGGAATTTGGGTGTTTTCCGTGTGAATTATGAATGTATTCTCAAAAAAGACGTTTGCCCGCGGCTCTGTACATGTATGTCGGTTATCGCAATAATGAGTTAACCACCTATGTCCTTACTACCTATGTCCCTCCTTAAGAATCAAAGTATATTTATGGCATATTTTATTGAAATTTGTGCAGCGGTTTAGCCGTAACAGTAAAGTAACAGACACAATGAGTTACTTTCAAATTTACAATATTAGGTTACCTAGTAAAAAATGTAACATAAAATTTATCAAATATTTTTCATTAGGTTTTGTTATTTTCTTTTTTAGCCCAAAAGACATATGCCATCAGAAGGAGATTCGTTGGATCCTGAAGATCTGTTTGACTTAGAAGGCACTGACTCTCACCACAATATGCTTTCAGATCAAGACGATTACGACTCTGACCGTATGTACCTATTTCGCGAATATTAAAATGTATGTAAACTCTATATACTTTATACCGAAACTCAAGTAAAAAGTTTCTAAATAAGTCTTCATATCTTCATTCAACTTTCCTAGCTATTTAAAATTAACTATTTCGTTAGACTATTAAGTGATGCAGGATCAAAATAAAACGAATCAGAAGCAATACCTGTGAAAGAGAGAAAAGATCGTAAGACTTCTTAAAAGCACTTCGTAAAAGAACCATGTTTAAAACCAAATGTGATTCTTTCATATTGCTTTCTGTACTTGTACCTTACGTGTGAAAAGTTAAAATTTGAAATTGTTTAATTTCAGCGGAAGGCAGCAACGATGAAGGTAATTATATGACACGTCATCGCGGCGGCGGCGTCGAAGCGATCGCGCGATCTCTTCCTATGAATGTGCCAAAAATCCCCAATGAACGCTCTTCGCGTAGAGAATATGATGATGATGTAAGTAAGACTCACATACACACACGCACGCACGCGCACACGCACACGCACACGCATACACACACGCATACACACACTCACACACACACTCACACACACATACACACACACACACACATACACACACACACACCCACACACACACACACACCCACACACCCACACACACACACACGCACGCACGCACGCACGCACGCACGTTATATTATTAACAGACTTGTGCCACGTATTATCACATGCTTCAACGACACTTGTGACGACAAGACCGATACCACGATCTCTCATAACATAGGTGCTAGTAATTCCTTTCTTTGTCTGGAACCTGTTTATTGTAACTTTACAGAAACTTTATATTAGTTAATTATGCTGTTGTTTAATAAGGAGTATTAAAACTCGAATTCGCATACAGTTGCATACAAGACTTTATCTACACTCATGATATCAAACATGGCGGGATATGACGTGAATTCAAATAACAGTTCTCTTTTAAATACGGCGATGTAGTAGTGAAATGCGTGTGCCTGACAAACTTCTTTTTTTTTTGAAAAAGGAATTATGAATAAATTCAGTACAACATTATAACACTTGTTTGGATGATATTATGGTTACTATGACATAGGATGTTTTTATTGGCAAGAAGTTGCTATTTCAGAAACTTTTCTAGAGGATTAATAACATGGAGGTAGATAAAAGTATTTGATAAGATGTTTTTTTTTTGTAATTGCAGGAGGAGCCACAAGATATAGCAGCTAGCATCAAAGCTCTAGCGCGTTCCGTGCACGGCGACGTATTCGAACTGCCGAGACCGCGTTTCTCTACACAAATCTAGCTGTAACACTTCAAAAATGTTCTCAAAAGATTTGTTTAATCCTGTAAACGGGCAACTGTTTTACAATAATTTAAAATTCAAAAATATCTCATCGAGTTGTGTACGACCACAGTGTGCTTAATTTAGAATCACTTACCACACATTGGTGCTTTCAGAATGTGATCACAGTGACCCTAAACCCAAATTGTGAGTATAAATAATACTTGACCTTACAACTAGTGACAGTATGCTACAAACCTTCAAATATATGGCAGCTAGATATTTCCACTAAAATAAAATACAGTAAATTTGGGATGCCCTCTTTATTGTATAAGATATGAATGGTTAACGAAAATAGAGTTTAAGAGGCTAAACTATAATATAAGCAGAGTCATTACCATAGGACACTAAATTTTATTGATGCTGATGCTATTTTTTTACTTATGTAAATTTACATAGTTTACCTTGAGATGGGATTTTTGAAAGCAGCAGTACATTATGCAATAAACTGAGTTAGGACACTTCAACTATTATTGGCACTTAAAATACTAGTACTATTACAGCTAACTTATTTCTCAATCTCTCCTCTTCAGTCTTGATCTGTTATCTAATGCTTGTTCGAAGAATATGTAGCGATAATAAGTAAATTGCCGAAAGACCAGCACATTCAATTTCAGTATAGATAAGTTATAATTAAATTAAAACTGAGGATTAAAAGGGAGTTTACCAAATATAAAAAAAGTAAATGAGTTACTACAGAAGTAATATGAGAGTGAAAATTAATTGATGACCACTATCGGTATAATAGATTAAAAATTATGAAATATCTGGTTATGGCTTTAACGAAAATATAAAGGCACAATATCCCGCCACAGTATTAGCCACCCAATCAGTAATATTTCGTTTTAATAAAACAAACAGTCACATCGCTCATGACTCATTGAAACCTATACATAATATATAGGTACAAATCCCGTCTTAAAGTTTCATTTAATTTGAAAATGATATTCGCTTTGCGATGCATCCGATACGGTACAGTAGAAAGCAATTTGTGAATATGAGAAAAGAGATGCATTTTGTTGAACTTGTTATAAGTAACCATCTAGTACTAAAATGTCAATTAATAAGTCTCAAGCCAGTACATTTTGGTCAAGTAAGTACTAATCTCTTATGTAGCCTCTATCGTATTTGTGGTTAAGTAACGGCTACAGTCTAATCATTGCTAATTTAATGTGTCAATTTTATTTTTATACATACTCTTTTGAGCATACCATAAAAGGCGCATAAATGCAAATACATTTGGAATTATTTATGGTTTCTGTATTGAGTTTTGCGTTTTTGTGGTTTTCATTAAATAAATTACTTTTGTGTATGCATTACACAGCACCTTTGCATATTATTTCATAAAAAAACATAAAACTATTATGTAATAATATATAGGTTATTGGTAAATTTAATTGTCTCAATTATTTAGTTATCCCAACGAGGGATTTTTTTTACTGAAATCTATGTTTTTCGTAGTGACATTATTTTCGTTTGTTGGATCTTTTTTGTCTAGTGAAATTATGACAAATAAAATAAATTTCTTTTTTTAGAACATGTCTGTCTAAATTAGGTTATGCTTTATGCTTATGGGGCATTTGAGAAAAAGAAGGAATTGCCAATTGTTACTAGGAATAGTCCATAATGAATTTCATCAGCTCGGTTAAGAACTACATATCTTGAACCGTGAAATTAAAATAGGAAACACAAAAAAATATTGGTGAAATGAAGTGCTGATATACAAACGCGCTTCGCCCCGACAGGATTGCACCAAAATGTCCTATCAAAGACATGGGGATGTTGTAGTACAGTAAAATAATGTGTGCTAAATGTTTATGGTATATTAAAAATTATGTTATAAAAATAGTTTGACATTTCTATTAAATTTGTTATGAATGGACTATACGTGAACTAGCCATTTTAGAATTTAAAATAAGTATAGTTTGACAGTTTTGCTTAGATATAATAAAAAATCGACTAATAAGAAAACATGCCATATTATTGTGAAATATTTTAGTCGATGTTCGTTACTTGCGCACGTCAAGACGTTCGTTGTGTGCGTTGGAATATTTTGACGTCAGTGAGTTTTGTTGAATGTATGAAAGAATATGTTGTATATAAAAAGATTTTAGGTGACAAATAAATGACCTATAAATAAATTGTTAACATCTAAGTCATATCCATGTTAATAGACTTTTCTATTATTTTTTTATCTGGTGTTATCTTATTAATAAGTAAAGAGTGTACAAATAAATTTCATGCATTTCTTACTAGTCTTATAGGGTCACGATTTTTTTCATTGTTGACATTATTTTCGATAGGTAGGTATTAAAAATCTTATAAAATGTACATAATATAAGATCATTGTTATTATGTTAGATAACGACACAATATATAAGAACTTTGGAAAATCATTTATTTTTATACCCAATATTTTGAATGATTGTCTCTGCTTCAACTGTAAATCCATTACAGTTGAAGCAGAGAAAGGCCTTCGTATGCAGATGTCTCGTTTATTTTTATTATTATTTTCTCTCTTTAGACTTGATTTAGTACATAAGCTAGGATATAATATTACATTTTCTGATTTTTCGTTTTTATTGAAAAAGTGACAAATTTTTTTCGCGTCTTCCAGTAGCACTGATTTATATGAAAATATGGTTTGATGTATTTTTTTAAATTCAGTCAGTTGTTTTTATTTTAGTAAAGCTAATACATTTTTATTGATGTGATTTTAATGGATGGATCTTGATTGTGTGTATTTAGAAGTATTTAATAAATAATGAACGTGAAAATGTTGTCTTTAGTTTCATACCCTCTCTGGAATTGTAAAGTAACTATTTTCGTATTGTTAATTATCAACATGTAGTAAGAATACAATATAATAAAAAACATTCCAAAATCTAGTCCAAAAACAACACAGAAAAACAAATACCTTACACACTAACTTCGATTATAAAACTCCTTGAGAATTGTCAGCAAGTTGAGGCCAGTGATTTCGATATTTGATTCTTTACATTCACATAAAAGTCGATTACTTTACAGAGGTTCTCAGTACGGCTGTGAAACGAATTGTAGGTGAAGGAACTACGAAGAATTTTATACTTAGAAGACCAAAGAAAATATCGAAATTAGAGATCTTCCGATTTCAATATAATACTGATTAACAAAGTATAATATTTATTATTAGTATAGATATTATTATATTGGTCTAATGACCTACTGAAGGTCGCGCGTAGTCGTTGGATGTAGGCAGCTGTTGTGGAGGACCTTGCGGGTAGCATAAATCCAGCAGTACACTTTTGGGTGAGATAGTGATATAACTTTATACCGAAATAACATGACATGAATTTTCAATGATGCCACTTAAATAAAATGACTAAATAAATCCATTGGATGGATGTTCGAAAACAAAACAGATTTCAGTTTGTCATGTGTGCCTTTCCAGAATAGATTTTTTTCCCAGTTGTAGGTAGGTTTTTGTGGCTCAGTGGTAGCCGAGTACGTCAACATATTGCAAAGCTAAGCAACACTAGGCAGGTTAGACAGGTGATCGTTTATTATCACACTGAGACCCCTCCGTGCCTTTTAAAATACATTTATCCGTCGGTCCCGGTTACCATTCGAACATCTATTTTTTTTCTGACATTTTATCTCACAACGCCATCTAGTCCCAAACTAGCAATGCTTATACCATTGGTTTTTTTGTAAATACATATTCTACATAGAAAACACCCAAACTCCGAAACAAATATTAGCAGATCTTGCAAACATTTGCAGAACCGACTAGGGAATAAAACCTAAGACCTCATGATCAGCAGTCGCATACGCTTACCGCTAGACCAACCAGACAAAAACATATACCATAACAAAAAAAAAGTGCGTGCGTACAAAGTACACATGTCAGAAGTGAAACTTCTTAGCTCTCTCCCACCTCTCGCTCCATGGCACTGTGCGTGATACGACAATCGCTCTATCTCACTTTTTCGCTCGATCTTTCTCACTTGCTTGCTCCCTACTCTCACTCCATCGCTAGTTGCTTCATGCTAGGTTCGCCCTGTCTTACTCTCTCTCAATCGATCTCGATCGCTCTCTCTCTCTTTTTGACACTTCCGTTGCATACTTGCGTGACGTTACATTTGTAAAAAATTTACCGTCATGCGCCTAAGTTTCACTTCAAAACTACAGAACTTCAATATCGACTAGCATAAGTACACGATCTAAGGATTGTGGAGGTCTGAGTGCAGTCGCTCTGCGAATAAATAAAACAACCTTTTTTTATGTGTGGGTTTGCCAAAGTGACTACTCTGCCTGATGGAAAGCACAAGTACAATCCAAGAGTGGTTGTCACCACGTGGGCCTCCGCTCTCGCATTCGCGAAGAAGTGACCATAAAAGTATACCCTGGGTGACTGAAGAGAATGCTTTATTAAAAGATTTCCTTTTTGTCACGATTATGGAAACGTATATCTCCTGTTTTTTTTCCGAATTTCATATGAAGGTATTGTGTATGACCTCTTTGGGTAGATACATGTTTAATAAATAACATTTATCGTTTAATGTTGCAATTATTTTCCAGTTATATTTGGCTAATCTCTGTGGTAACCATTGCTACCGTATATTATCTATAATTGCTACCATGGTTACGGCGTCACAACAAAACGTGTACCTACTTAAAGTTTTATTAGCAGTTCGTGAAGGTTTGCATATAACAAGGAGGTGAAAAATGTTAAGTTCGCGTTATTATAGTGCATCGAGGCTCGGCACTGATGCGAAACCTCGTACAGCCATGATTGTAGACGAGGATGACGAACTATATGCAGGTTTTAATGAAGTCGCTCCAGCTCTCGATACCAGAAATTTGCGTGAGGATCAGGACTTTCAGGAAACGCTCCGAACCGCTGGCATCGGACGGAAAGTGTCCAGCAGGATGGGCACTGGGGTATTTAAACTAATTTTACTATTTCTTGTAAATTGAAAGACATGACCTGTATAAAACACGTACCGCCGGTATATCACTGTACCTACCTGTCTGGGCCTGTGATTATATTTAAAACATTGAAGAAATAAAACACCATTCTCGTGCAGCACCTAATAGCAATGCTATGCAAGCTACAAGTAAATTTATATAAAGAATGTTTTTTTTACTTATCTTTGTTTGAATCAAAATATTTGCAATAAGTAGGTGATATAGTTGTGGCAGTTTGCCGCTATTGCTAGGACCCTGACGCAATTGACTAGGTGATAATTTTAATAGGTTGCAAAATGACGTAAGGTACTCTTAAATTTTAATTTGATTATTTAATTATTATACTTCATCATAAAACAGATGATGCGTCTGGGCACAGTCAGTGTGCGGGGCAACAGCTCGCGAACGGCAACAGCGGCGCGGCCTGTCACTGCGGTACGCGCCGCTGGTTACACTTCTGCCACCAGAGAATTGCCTACCAGAGACGATATCAAAGAAGACAGGTAAAACAGGTTTTTAGTTTCTACATACATATTTTATACAATTATGGTATAGGCTTTTCCGCTACATTCGCCAATTTAAAAGACTAGGAACCTACATGATTTTATAAATGTAAGTTGCTCACAACCTTGTTGATATTTTTGTACTTAGCTTAAAACGAATTCACTTTTGTAGTATCGAAGAACGGATAAAGCAGATGGAGACGCGAATAATGACTCTAGTGGAAGAGTCGTGTATGTTGAGCGCGCGAACAGATCCTGATGATGACAATGCACTGAAAAAAGAAAACGATTTAGGGCAGGCAAGTTAGACTTATGAACCGTTTGGCAACGGACTCTGCTCGTGAGAACTCGTGATTGAGCACCATACACGTACACAATAATATATTACATGCACATAGACCCATCACGCACTGTAGCAATATTTACCCTTTACGGACATTTTTTTTAAGACAGCGCCATCTTGATCCAAACTAAGCAGAGCTTGTACTATGGGTACTAGACAAGTGATATTAATACAAACATGTTTTTTTTTGTAAATACATACATATTATATACAGAAAACATCCAAACTCCGAAACAAATATTTGCTCATCATGCTAAGGAATCGAACCCGAAACCTCTAGCACAACAGTCCCATACGCTACCACTGCGCCACCGTGCCAGGCAGAACTGGAGAACCCTGGAAACTAATCAATCTACTTTGGGTTTCTTGTGTAAGTTAGATATTCATCGATAGCAATGTAGATATTTGGTATTATCTGGTCGCATCGTGAAGCTTGCGTCTTCAACGAGACAGGGCATGATTCAAGTTCGGTTCAAGTGTATGCTATGTGGGTACTATGTCAACTATTCGTTTTTTGGAGAAACCTAATATATATAATAAAATCTATATTTTGTGTGAAATTGTCAATACGGCCATATGGTTGTAATCAAGAATATCTCAAGCACGACTGTTAGTGTTTCTAAGTATAGTGTTTGTAGACTAAGTTTTTCACACAACACAAGAGTGAGAACACTTTTAGTACGGTCTTCATATTAAAAGGTTTTATTCTAGAATGTATGGTTGAAGTTATATGATTGTTCTTTAGTTTTAATTATTACAATAATCAGTTGTTAATTAATGAAAGATATTCAAATTAAGTGTAGGTACTGTTTCTCTAGTGTGCACCTATGTATCTTTAGAATATTTTCCTTAGAATAGTTATTTTTCTTCCCGTTCTCAGGCTCTAGCAAAAGCACAAGAGGCTTCAGCGTTAGAGAGACAACTTATTCGAATGCAGGAACAAGCAAACCTTGGTGACACTCACAATCTGGATCTTACATTTGCGGTAAGAGATGTTTTACAAACAAAAGATATTAGAATAAAATACTCATTACTATTAGCGGCTTCAAACTTGATATGAGATTCTAGTCGGGTCTGAAGTTAATTAACTTAACGTGGGAGAACCACGCTTCGGCATGCATGGGCCGGCTCGACCGAAGTGATACCACGGCCTCATAGAAAACCGGTGTGTAACAGCGCCTGCGCTGTGTTTCACCGAATGAGTGAGGATACCGGAGGCCCATAATCCAACCCTTCCCCTCATCGCCCTCCTCATCACCGAAGGCTGGCAACGCACTTGTGACGCCTTTGGTGTTACGGGTATCATGGGCGGCGGTAATCGCTTATCATCAGGCGATACGACCGCTCGTTTGTCCTCTAATGCATAAAAAAAAGTTTGTGGGCAATCGCCGAAATAAACATATGGAGGTTCCTCATTTACATCATTATGACTGAAAAATAAAGGAATTAATGTTATGGATAGGATACGTCAACTAAAAATGAATTTTATGTTAGGACGAGATTATGAGACCTTTTAATTTTTAAAATGCTTTACGTACGTACAACTACGGAAATAGTTACTAGCTAAACTAAGAATGTTAGGCTATGTTTATTTGGACCCGAAGATTACAGAAACATTCTAAATTAATATTTTATCGCCGAGTTTAACAAACAGAAAATCAGGACAGAATGGTTAGTACAAATACTTAGTACTTGGGATTTCGAGCGAAATATTATTTCTTCTTATGGGAACGGATATCATATGTTAACATTTCTAAATTTTAATTATTTTCAACAGGTTTTATGCAATTTGGCCGATCAATATGCTCTGAACGAGATGTATACAGAGGCGTTAAATACATATCAGTTACTTACTAGAAACAAACTATTCCCTCATGCCAACAGACTCAAGGTAAATCGATAAAACAGTTACAAATTATAAATATCATTATTAAATAGACTTTTTGTGTTAGGTAGGGATGTCACTGTCCAATTTATATGACTTGATTGACTTGTGTTATGGGAATTGGGAGTGCTTTAATTAATTGCCCGGACTTATAGCTTTCGTTATTGTACAAGTACAACGTAAACAATTACATTTATCATCGTCCTAGCCTTTATTATTCCCAAGATTATATAGGCTCGGCTACTAATTCAACCGGTTACATCAGAATATTCGTTTTACCACGGCCCGACTGGCATAGGACCTCCACAACCTTCGGGGTGAACTGAATTCGAAAGGTGAACAAGTTGTCAGTATATTTAAGGGCACTGACTTCCCACATTACTGATTGCCATAGAGAAACTCCGCCAAACTTGCATGCTCCGGGCTGTTATTAAGAATTTTTTATAAGTAATACCCAAAAATTGGCTCGACCCGGCAAGGTTTATGATAATTTATTATTTTTTAGTAACTTAATTAAGTGTGTTGATTATACGTGTTGGTAAACTTTACTGCCATTGAACGACTTCATCGTCGACCTGGGCGTCGTTTAAATACTCTAGTGCAGCTTAGGACGACATTATAAAATATTGCGGACTTTACAGGTCAACATGGGTAATATTTACTTCAAAATGGGTGAACATCCTAAAGCTTTAAAGCTATACAGAATGGCACTTGATCAAACACCAACGGCTGAAAAAGATTTGAGGTATGAACTTTGAATAATGAGTTTGAGATTTGCAGATTATAATTATTTAAGCTGTAAACAACATACTTTCATTTTTCTCATGAGACTTAATGGAATATACCTGATTGTATCTAAATATATTCTCAAAATTAAAAAAAGGAAATTGATAACCTTCCTCTAATTATAATATTAATGATAAGTATAACTGTTACGAAGTTGTAAAAACCGACAGCCAAAACCAAACACATTATGATTTAAGTAGTAAGTAAGAGTTTGTAATTTTGTACCCTCATCGTAACAACTTGGCTGAATTTCAGGAAGTATTTTAATAATAGGTTTTCTATCACACAAATTATTCTTCTTTTGTGTGAAAGGGACGCCTATCTTGAATATCATAATGTTAGAGAACTATTATTTTTATGGTGTAATGTTCTGTTATCCCTTATCAGCGACAGGGCTCTCAGAACGGTCCTTCATTTCTCCCGGTCTTGTGCCGCAACCTCGAGAGCGGTCCAGCTGTAGCCGATAGTTGCAGCCTCTGTATAAACTGATTGCATCCGAGTATTTCGAGGACTGCCGCGTTTTCGAGATATGGTTGTCAGGTCCCCACAACGCATGGCCAATCCAATGCCACTTCCTAAACAGAATGTCATATATGTATACATTTTTATTGTTAAATATATTTTAAAATAATTATATCGTGATTTTCTGACAGGGATTTGAGTAAGAACAATTATACCTTATAATATTGTCAATGGAACTATGCATTATAGGATGAAGGTGATGCACAACATTGGATTACTGCTGGTGCGTATGGGTAAGTTTCGTGACGCGGTGACTAATTTCCAACACATCATGCACGAACAAGGAGATTTTCAAACTGGTAAGTTCGACAAAAAATTGATTGAACAATTAAATATAGGAGTTGAGCTATAGAGTTTGCATTTTTAGATTGATTTTTTTATCCCGACCACTAACGATTTTTACGAATCGTCTTCGTATACTTCGATCGTTACAAGTTTGTCTGCCAAAAAAATGAAAAAATTAAAAACCAAATTTGATCTATTTGAAGCCCGAGGGCTTCAAATAGATCAAATTTGGTTTTGCTCCTTCAACAACAGAAATCGGTCATGTATTAACGACCATTTTCTTTATTCAGTTAGTTATATGTGTATTCAGTTAAGAGGTATTGGGCCTAATAGTTTAATTTTTATTTCAGGTTTACATTTGGTATTATGTTCGATTGCCCTAAATGACACTGAGGGTGCCAAGTCAGCGTTCCACGCTATGCTTGACGTGGAACCTCCCACATTCCACCAAGATATTACTATAGATGACGTTAGTGCAGTATTATATTTTTAGTAGGAGTTTAGAATTAGCTTCTAGGTTCTTTTTTTTACATCGGGATTTACTGACGTTTTAATTTTCGTCTGAAGCGGATGGTAATTATTTTCTTTCACATCTTTAGTCATGATTCATGTGACGCGATGTTTTAAGTGTTTCAATTAAGCGGACAAATTAAATCATACTTTGTAAAACTTTTACTACTATTATCATTTATTATTTCTTTGCCATTCACATCTGAGATTAAGGATAATATCTATCTTCAATATTAGACTTGAATACTTGACTGTGGCAGATATAGCTGATATTATTCATCTGGTTGCCTTCTGTTGTAATGAAGACGAAGATATGATATTATGGAACTAATAAACGATTGGTTGTAATGTAGGAGAACGACGCCTACTCGCAAGTGATCCGCGACGTGGTGCGGGGGGACCGCCTGTCGCGTTGGTCGCGCCGCGCCGCCGCGCACGCTGAACGCTGCCTGGCGCGGGCCGCCGCCGCCGCCATGGGCCACAGCGACCGAACTCCTGACGCCACGTCAGTACTACTGCTTACACTTATCATCCACAGATTTTAATCGTCTAGTTGTCTGCTGTTGGATGTAAGCCTCTCTTTAGAAAAGAGGTTTTGGGCTACTACTACCACCACTGAAAGAAGAAACGTAACAATCTTTATTTACTTTTAAGAAACAGCAAAGTGTTGAGGATAATTTTCACCGAACGGCTGGCATCGTATCGGTTGGGCACGGACTCTCAAATCTCTAAACGATATTAAATCGTATTTACAGTATCTTTAATCTTTTATCAAGCCATACACATTTCATAAAGTATGCTACGACGCGCCGTCAGATCGAATCTTTTCCGACTCGTATATCCATCTAATTTGATTGACTAATTGGACATTAATGAAATAACATGCCTGGATCTTTCTTTATCTGAAGCAGATGTAGTATGTAGTTATGTAGACAGATAAAAACCTAGACAATCTGGAAATAGTAATTAAGTCGTCGACATCAATCGTCCATCATTACTTATCTTTTTTTTAGGAGTTCCATGTGGTGCGTGGAAGCTCTTCGTGGGTCCAGCGGTGGAGCGGCCGGTGCCAGGCTCGAGCTGGGAGCAGCTCTCGCCGCGCTGCGGACGCTCCGGCCGCCCGCAGCGCCCTCTGCGCGGCAGGCATTCACGAGGCTAAAGGCCGTGGCCCGCGCCAACCCTCAGGACAGAGTGCTTCGTGCCGAGGCCAATACTGACGCTGCCTTCGTGGCATATGCGGTACTCTATTGCTTATTGTGTTCAAATGTAAAGAGATTGTCTGGATTGTCACTGAGGTGTTGGAATATTTATATCGCCCTAGACGATATGAGGTATATGTGTACGGCACATACTATTTAGATAGAGCGTTAATAACGTTACCTAATCAAATAAAATTGTAGAATTCAAATTCAAATTCAAAATTATTTATTCAATTGGACACTAAGTGACATTTATGAACGTTAAATTGAAGCTACAGATAAAAATTATGGATTGACACAGTAAGACGCCACAGATGTACTGTATTGTCAAGGTGAATTAAATGAAAACACCTAAATTCACTGTCGACTGTGTCGATCCAGTTTCTAAAATACGTAGAGCCTAAGAGAAGAACACGTGCAAAGAAACTCATGCCCACTCTTTTTAAAAGTCAGATAATTAAATACAATAGATTACATGAAAGGTAAAGAGTGTGGAAGTAGTTGTCACCTGATCTTTATTTTATTTAAATGCTCCAATAAACTAAAGTACCCTTTCACGAGTATGACGCATGGACCAGCCATCGTCTCTCTCGCCATATTAGAGGGAAGGAAACGACCCTCCCCACGACGACACCAAGCAATGACATTTTAGTAAGCATGACAAACCATAGTCGAGATGTAGGACCTCCGGGCACGAGTACAAGCCGCACGAAGGCCCGTCAACTTCGGGAAAGTTGCTATTACCCCTGCACTAAATGCCACCTGATAACCATTCTAAAGAAACTCTTGCTCAATTTACATCTTTGGTCATTACTAGATGTTGCTCGCGGCTCCACTCGCGTTTATGTCGGTTAACACGGCAAATAGTAACCTATATGTTATTCTGTTGTATAAGCTATATTATTGTAAAGTTTCATTAAAATCCATTTAGTAGCTTTTACGTGAAAGAGTAACAAACATCCATCCATACTTACAAACTTTCGCGTTTATAATATTGGTAGGATTATACGTTGTGAATTTATTATTTCCATTCAGTTGGGCAACTGGTCTGAAGCGCGCTCTCTGAGCGAGGCGGCATCTCGTGACGACCCATACTCGTGCTCGGCGCGGGTGACGTTCGCGCTGGCGAGTACCCGCGCAGCTGAGAGCGACCCGCTGGCCTGGTCTAGTGCTGCGGAACAGCTCGCGGCTGCTACCCATCTCGATCCAGCGGATCTTGTGGCAGCACATAATCTTGGTACGTACATTTCATTAAAATGCCTGTTTTATAGTTTTACTAGCGACCCGCTCCGGCTTTACAATGTATATAAATACTAATGTGTTGTTAGTGTGCAATAGGTAATTATTTTATTGTGATTATGATAAGCTATCTTTCTGTATATCTTTATAAACAACATTTAGAGACTGGCGTACGGCCCAACAGCCGCATTACTCTTGCATTTTCAATGTCTGATACCATCTAAGATATTCAATTTTAATGAAATGCTATCAAGTAATAATACTGTGTCGTAAAAAAATGTTAATGTGACATTGTCTATCAGAAACAGATACTTCCTCTAGCAAAGTAGCTCGGATGGACAAAATCCCCTTACGTACTTTTATAACTATTATTCCCAAGTATTTTCTCCTTCAATACTTCATGCAAATAAACCAGGTGTTTGTCAACTGACGTAGGTATAGTGTGTGTTTATCACCTATTGACCTCTTAACTCTATTTTTAAATTGTTTTCGTGCACCTCGGCTGTGTCCAAAAACTAAACAATAGTGATCAAAACAAACAAATGTTGCCGTAGAGTTTGCTGTTCATAGTATCCAAGTTTTTTAAATTTGAGTCATAGCTTGTGACTTTATTCGCTAATGTACGACACATTAAATATGTTATTTGCTTGGTTTATAATTTAAGATTTAAACGTAGCTTACATTGTATATATACATAGGTACAACTATCAAGTGCATAATTACAATTGTTTATCAATAGGGAATATTCATAAAATTTTTATTTGTTTCAAATATTTTTTTTAGATTCTTTGTCTTTACAATATAATTAAAAAGTATTTTTTTATTTAGTGATTATTTGAACCCAGAAAATATTAAGTGTTTGCAAGAAAAATTACCTTCTTTCATGATTTTTATGAAAATTAAAACTGTAAATTTGTTTAAAGTAACTGAAACACTGAATAGTAAAGAAGCACGAAATGACAATGACGTCATTGGCTGTGTAAAAGCTCGTGCAAAATGGTGGAGTTTGAATAGCTCAAATTTTGTCAGTGTTTTAAATTTCACTTTGAAAATTAGTTTAATTATTTTTAAGTGTATTTATATTTTTTTCTTTGTAATAGAGACGTCATCATCTTCATTATTCTAGCTATTATTATTCCCAAGATTTGGGGTCGGCTACTAGTTCAACCGGTTTTAAGTTTCTGAATATCAGTATTTACACGGAGCGACTGCTTCGGACCTCCATAACCCTGAGGGTGAACTGAATTCGAAGGTTAAACTGGGTGTCAGCATATTTGAGGGCACTGACTTTCCAATAATGATTGCCATAGATGTTCATGGCAACCGGGACCGACGGCTTAACGTGCTCTCCGAGGCACGGGCGGGAGACACCCCCATAATCCATACTCCAGGTTGCTATTAAGAATTTCTTGTAAGAAGAACCCAACAGCAGTCCGACCCGGGAATCGAATCCGAGGCCTTTTGATCTGCAGTCGCTTACGCTATCGAAATAAAAAAATATGCATATTCCCTATTAGAAAAGTATTACAAAAGTGTTAGAAGTATTAGAAAAGTAAAGCTAAAGCTAAAAAAAAGCAAGTCGACTTTGCACATGTTATTCCTTGTAACTAAAATGTTTTCTATTTGTGTAATAAAGGATAAATAAATAAAGTTAATGTTTGCAGTCGAGGATTTAAATGAATAGTACGGTGATGAGTTGCAACGCACTTAATTTTTAAAGATACAGTGGTGTATATGGTCGTTGTTATTACGTGTCAGCTCTGGCCCTGGAGAGCAGTAACGAAGAGAACGGCGCGAACAGTGCTGCGGCCCGCTGGGCGCTCGTACGCAGCGCAGGCGCGGCGGGCGCCACGCTGCGGGCGCTGGCCACCGCCGCGCTGGCCCGCACGGCGCACAGCCACGCGCGGGACTCGCCCGCCGCCGAGCACTGGTTAGCCGCTCTACNCCCGCACGGCGCACAGCCACGCGCGGGACTCGCCCGCCGCCGAGCACTGGTTAGCCGCTCTACTCATTACATACGACTTTAACACTCAAGGCCAAGTCCACCACTTACTGAGAAAGCCCCTGATAAACCAATGTGAACTTATTTCTTTGTAAACCAAGACTCCCGCATTAAGAATAAACCTCCTATGTCGCGTACATACGTCCAAGAAATCGACACAAAGAATAACCAGACTCAGAACAACAATTAGTGAGTCACACAACACTTGGAGCAGTAGAGAGCGGCGTGGCGACCGCTTAAACCACTAAGCCAACCGCGCAGTCATATGTCTAGTAACAACAGATTTCTTTTTCAGTACCTTCGTCTGAGAAATATATCTTAGATAACTATCAGAAACCTCATTACAAAGTTATAGAATGGACCCTTATAAATAAAGGTATCACGACAAATATTGACTCTCATTTCACTTTTATGTTTTTGATAAATAACAGTTTTCCAAGTCTTAAACAATACCTATGTAATTTGTTAACACTGTAATTCGTATGTATGTACGTACCTGATGTTATTTAACAAAAAATATATTGTCATTGTGGTGGAACGGGTGTCATGACCCTCCAACACAAATGCCTGAAAAAATGCCTGGCGGGCTACTACCTAACGGTCGACGTTGGGATGTTGTATATATGCTAATCGGCGCGAGAATTTCTATTGCGCGATTTAGTATTGGTAGTTTCTTAGTTTCCTTCGTTACTCCGTAGTATCTTCGGTAGAAGGCGCTGTAGGGTATTTCTGTTGGTGCGTTTTATGTGGAAGTCGCTATAGTCATCAATCCACAACCTTTAACAATACACTGCTCGACCAGACTTCTTCCTTAGAAGGCTTAGGCCTACTATACCACGGTGGGTGGCCCATCCAGACGGGTTATTAAACGATTTGTTTCAAGTTTTCGACGTAGTCCTGGGCAGTTTATTTCCTTTGTCGCCTCTTACGAGTTTTGACAACCGCGGGATTAATAGGGGTGGTAACACTGTATTCTTAAATTGAAAACCACAAAACGGAAAAGATATTGTTATACTACTACTAAAAAGGGTTTATTCGAAGACTGATGACATTCGACTGATGAAAAAAAAATCCTTTTTCCTCACCTTTCCTTCACTTTCGATACATAGATTGTACACAATCATTTATTGTTATTACGTTTTTGTTATTATTATAATTATTATGCTAAAGCTCTTAATTAAAATGTTATTCAGAATATTAAGCTATCTAAATAATAAGATTGACGCAAAATTGTCTCAATATGCAATGTCATCTAAACACAGGACTTTACAGATCTGCTTACAGAGCTTGCACTATATATACAGACAAATTGATAAAACACCTAAACTCCGAAACAAATATTTCCAATCTATTTATTTTCAAATATATCGAACCTGAGACTCAAGCACAGCAACTACATCCGCTGTCACTGACAGACTTAGTCGTATGTGTAGCTACAAATAGTTTAGTAATCGGAACTATGTAATCCACAGGTACAGCCTCATCGGTAGTTGGGACTCTGGTGTGACGTGTGCTCTTGCGCAGCTTCACAGTGAAATGGGTGACACTCAAACCGCTAAACACCATTACCAAGATGTAAGTTACTTTACTGATTTCTACATATTTTTTTTCTATTTTAATCCCTGACGATGCGAGAAGCCATAGATCGAACTAAGTGGCGTGAAATTGGAGAGGCCTATGTCCAGAAGGACTGCGACAGGCTGATGATGATGATAATGATGATGATGATGAATCCCTGACGAAATATACTAAGCTAGTATTGTGTCAGTGGTTTTAATGTACATATGAGAATCTAAATTTACTCTAAAACACAGAAAAAATCTTCAAACTGGATTTAGCAATTTAAGTGGAGTAGCTACACATTTGACTTTTAACGGTATATGTACAGAAGATATATCTACATGTATAAAAAATGATTATGCTGTATTATAATTAATACTAGGAGATACCTAAAAGAATTTCAATGTTTATCCGAATAGTCCGAATTAAACTTTATGGCGGTTCGGAACATCGTGTGTGTCGTTGCGCAGTGTACAGTTTTAGGCAGCGGGACGTAATGGGGTGCGGGTGGAGTTCGACACACGCCGATTCTTTTTTGTATTTGTGAGTTGTGTCTGTACACTACAAACACACACACAAATGTACGTGCATACATTCGAGTTGATAATCTTTCTCGATTGTTTCGCAGTTACGAAACACACCATAGTTATTAAACCTGTTAGACCTCGACCAGTTGGTCGTCAAAACAACATATGCCGGGTCAACTAGTATTGTTATAATTGTATGTAAGCAGTTACCAAAACGTCTAGTTAACGTGGCACAGTAGTCCAAAACCTCCTTTCGATAGAGAGGCTTATGTCTATGCCACTGGACTGAGCTGAGGGCTTTTAAAATTTGTTGTTATAGTTACTTTAATAACTTTAAGTAAGTACCAACTGCGTGAATCTAAAAGGTAAGTTAAGTTGGTAGGTACTCGCGAACTGCAAAGACTTTCATGGCACACATAAGATAGATAATAAACACTAGGATCAACATATAAAATTTCGTATCGAATAATGTCATGAATTATTGAAAACATTTATCATACCATACCTTTACAATCATCTGAAGTCACGATAACACGAAAACTACATTGAATATAATAAAGTTTTATTGTCACAGGACTTAGATAATGTGGTCTGTTTACCCCTGCTATTTGTAAACCTAACTTTTCCAATACTAGTTAGGAAGATTAACTGTAACTACTTGAACGCGACCATTCACTATATAGTAAGACGCCTTCACCCTTATGTTGTCCGTTTAAAAGTGTTATGTAGATAAACGGTATAACGAAGTGACCTTGATATTACCGTAAAACAATTACTTCCCGTTTATTTTGTAATCTTTACGAGATAACGGCGGTTTATTAACCTAATATAACTATGTATACGCATATATTAATTTCTGTTGACTCAATAATCCGATTAGATTTTGTTTGTACAATACACGCTACTTAATCATCATCGTCATTAAATAGAACGCAGAATTGTTTGTTTTCTATTTCATCGAAAATTAATGTATTGTAAGCTTCTCAACCTTACTATGACGTTCGTTAAATAAACAACTTATCCACTTGATAATACCCTTTATGTAAGTATGCAATCAGTGTGCAAACACGCAATCTTTTTAACTTCTTATGAAAATTACAAGGACGGCTTCAGAACTTCAGATTATTAAACACTAGTTTATGCCCGTCTCCGCCCGCGTATATGTCGGATATCGCGACAAATAGTAGCCTATGTGTTATTCTGATGTAAAAGCTATATTATTGTAAAGTTTCATTATAATCCATTGAGTAGTTTTTAGTGAAAGAGTAACAAACATCCATCCATACAAACTTTCCCGTGTATAATATTAGTAGGATTTAACTTTGGTAACTTTTTTTGATGCAGTACGTTAAAATGTAATCTCTTCATTTGAATAGAAAAAAAGTGAAACAATGTAGCTCCTTTAAAGTTACATGCCAAGTAAAGGTGAAATTGCAAAAATGCACATCTCAATTTAGGTATTTGCATTCAATAGACAGGTGTGCAAATTAGTTACTTTGTTAAAGTTATATAACATAGCTGTATAACATACATACATAACATCACGCCTATTTCCTAGAGGGATAGGCGGAGACAATTGATCCCCACTTACTACGGTTCTGGCACACCTTTTGTTTCGTCCAGGTTCTAATGAACTAGTTCCTGGTGTTGTTCATGCGACCGTTCTTTAGAACATCACCACTTTGGTCGTCAAATGTTCGCCGTGGGCGACCTCTTGGTACACATCCACATACTAAGTAATTTAGAAGCCCTACACCATGTACTTATAAGTCACCCGCAAATATAAGTAGAATATATCATCAAAAACCCATAATGTCCCACTGCTGGGCTCGGGTCTCCTCTCAGGAGAGGGTTAAGGCCATACGTCCCCACGCTGGCCAAGTGCGAGTTGGGGACTGGCAAGAATACGTTGTGGCTACGTAATCTTGCCGTTGGATGTTTTTAAGCCGCCCGAAGGCCTCCAACTAAGCTTTACGACTGTTATCGTATGATGACAACCGGGACCGACTGCTTAACGTGACCTTCGAATGACGGAGACGCTCATGGTAATATGCCATCAGCGGTCACCCATCTAGGTACTAACCGCACACCGACATAATTTTGCATCAATCTTTGAATGAGTGAGTGTAATATTTTTTACAGGTGGAAGCAATATGGCCATGTGAGCTAACAGCATTGGAATGGCTGGCAAACGAAGCACAACCTGATGTAGCATTACAATATTACAGGCGCGCTGCGCGACTGCAACCCAGTAACGTATGTATAGTCCTAAAAATTTTACCTGATCTCTATGACAGTTGTCTTTAGAATCATTCTAAAACTAACGAGTTCAATTTATGTGTGAATTTTAAGTTTATAATGTATTACACTTCATTTATGATAAAACTGGCTCGTTAAGAATGAAAGTACAGACGATTTCTAAGCATGACGCTTGTACAAAATTACTTCATCGGTTAGTAGCTACATGTCACAGATACCTAGCTATATTTTAAGGTCTGTAGTTTAATATTTTAATTTCAGGTCTTATGAATGGAACAGTTTATGAAATGAAGATGTTGGTTAGCTTCATGTCTTGTTACGTTGTAAAAGCTTTTCACTCTGGTTATGGGTGAGGGATTGATTGAAAAGCCGGCAACACACTTATGACTATTGATTAGCAAGTGTCTATGGGCGGTCTCACTTATCATGTGATGACCCGACTGCTCGTTTGCCCGCCGTAACAAAAAAAACCTGACAAAAGGTGTAAGATCAAGCATGCTTTTACGATAAAACAACTATAAAACATATAAAAAAGATGTTTTATTAAATGTTAGTTTTATCCAACATTTTTATCGATGAAGGCAAATTCGCTAAAATTATATTTAAATAATTTATTTAAGGTTGTATTATTATTGTATTTTCTTTCTTTTAAGCCTCAATGGGGCTTGTTAATTGGAGCTTGCCTGCGAGCCAGTGGTAAATATCAAGAGGCGCTGACGCTGTATAAGAAAATGAACACCAGGTTTCCTGACAATGTACAGTGTAAGATTTCCTGTTACTTAAAAATATAAATGTAAATAGGTATTTAGTGATGATGTTATTTAATGAACAATAGCTTGTTGTCCAAAAAAAATATATAATTAAATTCATTTGATTGTAATCGAATGCGTTGCTCCAACACTTTTTTTTAGTTTTTCTTACTTTCTTACGACCAAATTAAGTTTAATAATCACTGATCGTTGGAAGATGACGCATCGGCTCAGCAATCATTTCCGAAGATTTGTTCCAAAAAGTGCAACGCCTGTGATGATTGACTTTTGCCTAACATGTGTAAATCTAACATCGATATAAGACAGTTGTTTGGACCCTAATTGAGTGTTGGGTTAGAAGCCGTCGAGTGAGTCGGGTGGAAGCAGGATCCGGTCTGATATTGCCGAATGTTCTCGAACTCATATCAAATAAAAAAGATAAATAACGCACGGCTTTTGTTCTTATTAAAGCCAAAAATCTACTCTTCAGCTACTTCCAAGTAAACATATGCATTAACGCCCAAACATGCAACGGACTACGCTATTTTTCGTTTGTATCGTACAAGTTATCGTTTTTAAGTTATCGTAGTCAGTCTTATGCAATTACATTTAATTAAATAGTGTAAAAACTACATAAAAGTGAACAAAAAGTCTGAAAGAATACAATTTCACGCGTAAATACTCATAAAGGACGTACTGAGACAGTGTTTTAGGAGTTTGTATTAAAACTACGATACACGATAGCCAACATGTGTCTGTAAATAATTTGTAGGCAAATTCATAGTCAAATAACGAAGTAGCGAGTGAGACATAATTACTATTTCTTTATTTTTTTAGTCACGTACATTTCTAGTGCTAAACATGTCAATCTAATTGTAGTGTAAATAAGAAAGAAAAAAATTTACTTTCGTATATTACTTATTTTAATGCAATTTCCAGAGACATTTTTTTTAAAGTGGCAACACAGTCACTCACACATATTTTAAAAATGGCTTCACTGTTCTATTATAAGTGTGTTATATTTGATCCGAGTTCTCAAATGACAGTTTCTGTCCGAACACGGCTGCTTCGGAAATCGGATTGCTCCAATTGTGACCCAGCTAACGTAGGGTAAAAATTAGTATAGACTCTACGGTCTTTACCACTGTTGATCCTTAGAGAGGAGCCTTCGCTATCGGCCCTCGTCATATTAAATCGGTATATACAAAGTACATGTTTTTCACTTCTAGAGAATCAAATGCAATATTCGCTTACTTTATATTTAATTGTTGTATGATAATTAATTATCTTAAGGCGTGAATATGTATGTAATGTAGATCGTTTATTTTGCAAGTCTAACACGGTATGAACACAGAATACAAAATTGGAGTAACTAAGAATATTTTTAATTACTGACAATAATCGTGAGAAAATAAAGAATGCTACTAAGATTGCATTGTATATAGCAATTTATGAAGAGTACTAAATAGTAATTTAATACATATCTAAATTACTGACAGTACTTATATACTAGCAACTGGAAAAATCGTTAAATTCAGTCAGAAAATAAAATAACTTGTTACTTCAGTAAACTTAAATTCTAATATTTCTAATATTTCCAAACTTCAATCGATGGCAGCCTCGGTCCGCGCACTCCAAGCTTTCTCCACAACTTTACTGAATCTAGTCGAGCCAATCGAGTGCCGTGAAGATCAGATCAGAAATATAAATATCGAGTGAAGTCTAGTTTCATGGCCGTTTGGAGGGTAAGGCTAATCTAAACAGATCGATACGGTAGTGCACTCTGGCTCTCCGCCTTCTGCTTTATAAGGCGCAGGTTCGGCCTCATATGGGACACTTATTACTGCCCAGTACAAGCTTCTTCCTCTGGACCGCGTCCAACGGAGCGCAACACGAATGGTTGACTGCCAAGATGTTTCAAATCGGCTAGACTCTAGCGCTGCGTAGCGATTTGGGTTATGCATTCTATTGCTTTTACTATGGGGAGTGCTCCGAGGAATTGTTTGAACTGATCCCTGCCGCTTCTTTCCGCCACCGTCCTAAGCGACAGATGTTTCATCCCCATCATCAGTTGGCAGTACACAACTGTGCGCTTTTCTGGAAACTTTCTGCCTCGCACCACAAATCTGCAATATCCCCGAACAATACGACCTTCAATCTTTCAGGCAAAGAGCGTACTCCTTTTTAAAAGGCCGACAACGCACTATTGACACCTCTGGTGTTGCGGGTGTTCATGGGCGGCGGTAATCGGTTACCATTAGGCAATCCGTCTGCTCGTTTGCCACTTATCCCATAAAAAATATTGGAATAACAGATAATACAAGTAGCAGAATAATTTTATCCGAAGCTGAAGACATCTCTACAAACTGTACTAGAAATGCCTTATTCCACTGCTACAATTGAAAGATTAAGCACACCCAGACATAAAAAACGTGGTTAAGAAGACGTATGATCAAATAAATGGGCTCTGTACGCTCAGTGTAGGTACTTAGAACATTTGTTAGCGCTATGGGCGACTCTTTCACGGTAGACATTTTTATTTGAAACCGTTTTTCGGAAGACCCTCTAAAGTTATAGCATTTCTGTGTCTAAAGAATTTTAATAAAAAATTACTATACAAATATATAAAGTCGGAGTGTCTATTTTAATATTATAATAACCGCATTTTTTTTATATTTTTGTCTGTTTGTTCAGCTAATCTCTGAAACGGCTGGACCGATTTTGACGGAACTTTCATGGGCATATAGCTAGTGATGTAAGGAGTGACTTACTTACCAAAGTACATCATTAGCCCTACTATAGACTAGCTTCGCCCCTCGACGTTACTCGTGGCTGCAACAATAAAAGCAGGAAACACCGCGGGGCTCAGCTAGTCTATTATAAAAACCAGATTGGCCCCCTGGCCAAGAACCTTGGTACGGCCATGATTGGTACCGTATACACTTTAGCATTTAGTGAAAAGCTGTCAATTTAAAATTATAAACAGAAACTTCAATGTTATTTATTTGTAAAGATAGATATTTAAGTCCTGGTTGCGGTCTGGTGATCTTTTTGGAGAAAACAAGGATACAATAGAAAGAATCACTATCTATCGTATTAATGTTTTCAGAATATTATTGTTTACAAAAAACAGCGTTATTAATATTTCCACAGACTTAAAGGGCAAGTGCTATTAATATTTCTTAATAATTTAGGAATAATCTAAAACATTATAAGTTATATTTTTATAATACGGCTGTGGAAGAGCCTTACATAGCGATTTATTTAATACATACGCTTTTTTTCAGGTTTAAAATTAATAGTTAAGCTTTGCGGGGACCAAGGACTTTCGGAGACGACAGCTTGGAGCCGTGAACTGCAACGTGCTCAAGCTCGGTTAAAACAGAAAGAACAAGGTTGTGTATATTGTGGTCATTATCTTGAAAATAGTTAAATATTATATTTATCTGATTACTGTGCTTTATATTATTTGGGAATTTGTAAGGTCAACTCGCATTCTCTTTTAAGAGTTTTAGGTAGCAGTGATTGTAAGTTGGTGAAACAGTTAACAACAGGTACTTGTACATACACAGATTGTAAGTTTTCAAAAAGTTGATCTGCTTACAAACTCGTACATTATTCAATGATGCGCCTGCGTTTTCTATCAGAAGACTCCTAAATAAAAATATAATAATACATATCTATGTAATATTAAGTATTAATATGTATTGTAAATGCTAAGTAACTCTCTCTGTCTGTCGCTCTTTCACACCAAAACTACAGAACTAATTTAAATAAAATTTGGTACTAGAGCCTGGAAAAGGATATAAGCTAATTTTATTTACGAAAAAATGATTTTTAGGGGTAAAGAGGGTGAAACGAAAGGTTGTATAAATGATTCCCACAGTCACTATTCTACTCTGACGAAGTCGCGGGCACAATTAGTATTAAATATTTTAGTCATTCTATTCGCCACTTTAATTACGGTTCTAATTGTTAGCCATTTAGGAAATAAAAAAAAAACTTAAAATAAATTACGGCTACGACGACTAAAACGAAGAAAATTATCCACCCAATGTTATTATCTGAAAGTCTAACTAGATCTTAGAATGGGAAACAATCAGCCTTAAATAAACTGATATAAAAATTAACGCGTACAACAATTATGCAATTCCACAACTTTTTTCCATTGCTAATTATGGTAATTTGAATGTACAGATACATTGTTGCACACAGGTTTGGGATAAAAAATTCATTTGAGTTGTTGTAGGAAACTTACAGCCATGGCTTCCTTTTAGCCGATTGCTGACCACTGCTGATCGAAAGCCTCCCGAAAGAGCGCCAACCATCCCGGTCTCTATTCTGTGCTGTTACTATTTTTTTACCACTATCACTGCACTAGGAATATATCCTGTATCGCGGAAGACTTTATATACATACATGAGACTGAGAAAAAGAATCGGAAAAACAATTTGTGGATCACACAAAGTGCTGTCCCATTTGGGGATTGTACTACCAACAACACTTAACGCAGCAGAAAACGGCGCACTGCTAGGCGAGATGGCTTAAAACTACTTACAATCCTTGCAATAATTTGTCATAATTTTAATTTTACTTCCTTACTGTTTCTATATCTATTATAGTAATTTTCGTCTTCTGACGAGTATATTGTAAATTACGTCAAGGTCAACAGCCCTATGGCTAATCTAGGAAAAGGGAGTAAGGACGGCCACAAACGCTTGTGAAACTGCGGAGAGCGACTAGTTTAAATTTAACGTTTGTTTCAGCATCTGTTGCGTCAGCCGGAAGCCTCTCGTCGGGGGCTAGCCAATCACCGATAGATCAAATTAGAGGTGCTACTAATTGTAACGTTTTAAAATAATTGTTTGACCTCACTCAAATTGAGTGTTTTTTAAATTTTGTTAGATATGATTGTTGTTCTAATTAAACATAATATTCTGTACGTTCTAGTAAATTGAACTATCTATATCTTGAAAAGATTGTATATCAAATGTTATTTGATATAGATAGCAGATCTAAATATGTATAACAACTTTTGTATATCCAAAAATCAATATTTGTTTTATAATGTTAGGTTAGTCTAGTACAACTGAAAATTCGTTAGTTAAGTGTTTCACATTGTTTCACCACTATCGAATTATAATGATAATTTATACTTTTAAATCTGTATCGAATAGAAATTAATATTAAAAATAAATGTATTTTTTAGGTGGTGGTCGTGTGGACAGCGCTACGACAGCGCCTCTGACAGCGGGATCTCGGCGCTCTAGCGATGCGCGCGGTGACAGTGCATCGTCACGACCTTATGTGTATGTTTCAAATACATTACACTTATCCACTTTAGAGTATCTTCATCAGCGTCATCTGAAAACGCTGAATAGAAACAAACCACAAGAAGTTGAAGCAGGCTTTGTACGTAATCGTTCGCTAGGAGAGAATCGAGTTCCACCTGTCAGCACTTTACCCCTCCATCCGCTTTAGTTGTCAGCCGCGAGGAAGTGACGTTTCGCGTGTGCCGTACGTTGCCAAATCAGAGAATTTAATTGCAGATGTTGCCCTCATCAATGTGGGCAAGCACTAGGAGGGATTCGGATGTTTTAGTAACAGTAGTTTCCGGACCCCTCGTATCTCAAGCTCAGAGTGGCACACCGTGTGGTTTTAGTCAGTCCAATTCCGGCACAACGCTCCGTCGTAAACCCCCGTGAGGTAACGGCCCATGGGGGTAGACGTAGTAAAAAAAGGCTTTGTACGTTGTAACGTAATAACATCAAAATAGGCGTAAGTTATCGAACACCAATGCTTATCACTATCTTCCTCATTCTTTACAAGGAGAGGCTTATTAAAGGTTTTTGATGAAAATGATGACGGTATAGGAATATAATTCAACGGAGACCCGATTTACTGATATGTGCAATAATGGTAAGACTACTGTTATTGCACATATCAGTAAATATTGTTACAGTGTTTCGGGATTCAACTTTCAGTACGTTTTATTTACGACGCTCTAAAAAAATACCTCTTACGACATTGTAAGATCGAGAAAACATCGGAACTTAATATTGAACGAATTTTAAAATATTACAAGAATTGACCTTCAGGTATTCGTAAATTTAAATAAAATGTAAATTTTTAAACACGTATTCCTCAAAATTAAATTTCAAAATGAAGTACGTTAATTAAAGTCACCTTGTGTAATAAAATAAAATTGAAAAGTACATTTTATTAAAATACTACCTTTTATACCTATCAACACAGTATAGTTTTTATTATCTTCACATAGGTAAAACATTATACAACTTAGAAGAAGTCGGAAGAATAGTCGGACATTTTAACTGCTGTAATCAAAATAATATTCACGTTTCGTACCCACGTCATAGCTATTATTGATCTACTTATTTCAGTATTTTGAATTACGTCACAATTTACTTTTTTTTTCAATTTATTGCGTGTCGTACTCCGACGCCACCCACCCTACTCCGCACCAGACGTCCACAGTAAAACCTCAGACTACGTGACCGCGAGGTCATTCTGAATATTTATTGAGTTCATTCATTAATCAATTACATCTACGCATTTGTTTTAACGAAGTAAAATACAATGAAAATTCATTGTACACTTTATACATTATACACGTTTCAATAAAGTAAAATACAATAAAATTGTACAAACATTAAAATTAATTAAAAACCTTTAATGAAAAAAAAACCTACACTTATTTTTAAACTCGTGTTGTATCTAATTAGATGATACATACAAAATATAGGTAGATACTTATAGTCAAATGTTTTTAAAGTGAATACTTCTTCTTCTTTTGATGATATGGCAATCAGCCGGATCAGCTATTTCTGTCAATGTCAAGTATTTCAAGTCTTCAATTCTAAGTCTTCGAGTCTTCAGTCTCAGTCTTCGTCGTGATGGAATTAATGATAAAAATATAAAAAATGTGGATGACCCCGTTTCACAGGGACCGTCTTTCGCAAAACAAAAAACTATCCCCAAAGTGAATACTTCTTTAAGCAGGTTTGGATGGGGACAATGAAATTACCATGTAAGTCATAAACGATATGGTCACGTGACGTGTGCCGATTGATGTCAAAACTAAATTTAAATAAACAGTTTAAATTTACAATTTTTAATTTAGGGTCAAATAATTAATTTGATTACCTAAAGATACATTTGGCTGTTTATAGTTATATACAGACTTATATATAGACAGAAATGAAATCTTAATTTTCACTTCTGTCGGAAGTCCTAATGACTGTTGTATTTTTATTGTTAAAATATGAACGCATATTAATAATACTCTTCTTTTTTTCAATGTTTTAATAGCTATACAGGAACAAATGCACAAGAAGGTTTGCAGCCAGTCAACCGATCGATTGTTCGATCAGAAACAAAGAAGAAAAACGTCGAAGACTTTGATGACGACTTGCCTCTACCACCCGAGTAAAGAATAAAGTATGTAGGTATCTACTATACTTCTAAGATTTGTAATTTTGCAAATTATCATAGTAAAATAGTACGTAATGGATTACAAACTTTTATTTTCTGTAGGCACACGCCATGGCATTTCGAAATAGATGAACTTGATGTAATTTCTTTTCAGTATTGAAAGGTAGACTAAGTAACAGTGCAGAATTTGTAGGTTTTTGTTTTCAAATTATTTTATTTTGTACACTTCCAAGAACCCTATCTCTTCTGTATAGTATGCAAATGAAAAGTTATCTGTCTGTGTTCATTATTTGCATGCAAACTCCAATAAACATTGTGTGTCCAACAAAACTTTGACCAAGTTTTTTTTTATAATACTTCCTGCATTATGATTTCACGAGGCGGACTTTTTGTTTGTTATTCTCGTCCAATTAACGAAAAATTTCAAGTGCTTACGTGTTTTATAAGGCATACCGGTAATTCCTGACTTTTTTAAAAACTACTCCTTGGATTTGATTTTGGGTAACTTTCTTTTTTTTTTGGAGTAGTCTAAATCTTGTAGCTTTGTTTCCCACATGCCAGAGGCGATTTTATAGGATACTATTGGAGGTTTTTCGTAACATCCCTTTATCTCGTTATTTACCAACTTGTTGGTCTTCCCAAGACGGCGACGGGTAAATTGTTTGTAGGGTAGTAAACAAATTAATTTCCCCATTAGCATCTGGATGGTGAGGGTAACTGATTAGTTAGGCAAAGTTCTGTGCTGTGCCGCTCCACGTCTAAGTGACCCTACAAAGTACCCAATTTAGATAGTGTCGGTACAGAAGCAGGAAATTGTGGTTATTGATGTGAAATATATTTCTTTATACAAGTTAGTGATGGCGGCGCGATCAAAGCAACCGTATCTAAGCGAATGTACTATAATAGGAAACTTATTCGCTCTCTCGTCGTTTTTCAACATTTTCTTCGTGTGTGTAAGCAAGAAGAAGATATAAATCGAAATAGAATGCGATGCTAGCTGCTACTTAATGTAAAGGTTTCATAAATAAATCACACTGACATATTTTAGAAGAGTATTTATAAATATATAAAAGTATTAAATATTTATACAGATTCTTATCTTAGACTAGAAAAACGTACTCAATAGGATACATTAGATAGATATTAAGCATTTCTGAACATTAATATTTAAATTATACTTTTGAACTGTGACATTGTGTGTTATTAAATAGCACATATCTTACATAAACAGGTTAAGCTAACATTATATAAGTATAACAAAGGTTTAAAACTGTCTAATTACTTTCAGTCTTATTCATAATCGTTTTTTAACTTTAAGCACCGGTCCTGTGATTTTCAACATTAACTTACTGATCTAAAGTTGAAAATAACAGAACTGTTGCTCAAAGTTAAATAACGTTTATGACCAACGCCGTATCTCATCTTATTTCTCTCTCACACATTTCCTCTCACTCCTCACTGATAATTAACAACATATTATTATTTGTACCTATACTTTATATGTTTCCGTATTGGTACTGGCTGTCGGTTTTTTTTGTATTTTCTATTTTTATTCTTAATGTTCAGAATTAATAAACTGAAATACCTTGAATTTAAAACTTTCTAATCAGTTTCAATTCATCGTTTTGTGAGCTAAGTAATTTGTATCTTCCTTTTTTGTTCGATAATTTTAAACAAAGTTTTGATTCGCTACGTTTGTTATGTTCGTTTGAAGGTAACATTAACCGTGGGATAGTTTTAAATAGGAGTACGCATTTCTATATTAAACTATATCTTTAATGTTTTTATTAAGTCTCTAGCTTGCTTCATTTTGCACAGTCCCGTCGTGTGCAATGGCAGCTGTGTCCATTCACAGTTGTAAGATTATTTACATTATTTCAACATAATCATAAAATCTATTACATTGAACTTGACTTTTTGCATAACGCTACAATGTATCTTCCAAAATGGTTTGATCAAATCATTATTTGGCTTGACTTGATTTACGTTTCATTACTATAGCAACATCTAGACTTTCGCGTCAAGCTAGCTACTTAGATATTGGGTACTTAGATATTGGGTATTATATACTATAGTTAGTATCTTTATCATTATTTATTTATTAGTAATCGTTGGCTATATTAAACATTCCAGTCATCCAGGGAATTTGTGTAGCAACAAATTAAATATTTAGAATGTAATATTTCACATCAAATAGTTTGAATGATTAGATGAAGAAAACTTATTTTGGAATAAAATAACAAATACATTTATTATAACAGCAATTTAGGCAGTCTTGTGAAGTATTTTAAAAGCGAAATCGAGACGAACAGTTTTAAATTAAACTGTTCGCTTTGATGGCAATTAATAACCAATTCAATATAGATTGTTCTTCTAGAGAGATAGGCTAAACATCCTATAGTGAACCTGGAGGTAAAGGTGCGTCACAATAAGTGAAATAACACCTATTACGTCCTCCGAAAGATTATAGATAAAATTAATTAATAAATAAACGTCCATGTGCCATACTGATATTGATGATAACAACACACTTAGGCGATTTTTCTAAATGCGCAATACTTCGTACATTCCTGGCCTCTCCTTCCAATTAACCTTTACTTATCGGTAGCGTTATCATTTAAATAATAAGTTACTTATCGTCCACACTATAGGCACAGAAAGTTTTCTGATTATATGTTTGCACACTGTTTCTGATGTGTCAACTCATCGTCTTTTGACGTTAAAACTAAGAGTCAATGTTCCAGACCTAGGACACTCTATAGCTTTCGCTTCACTAGCACTATGAAATGACCTTCGCAAAGGGATGCTCTATATGGCCATACTGTATGGCCAACAACGTATCCTTGACCCGTTGGAATACTGGCTGAGATTGTTTCATAGTTGGTATATTAATATTCTTTTCCAGAAATCCAACCCTGCTTATGGGGCTGATCACTACCGCCGTGCCAGCGCCGAACATCTCCAACAGCTGAAAAAGTTAAAACAATTATAATTGTGTTAAAAAAGTGGTCTCGGTATAATAAACGTAATTAAAATATTATTGTAAAAAAACACGATAAGTTGAAAAACCCGAATGTACTCCAGAATTTGGCGTTTAACATTAAACTTGTTGTAAAGAATTAATGACTGGTTAATACGTATTCATTTCACCTTTAGTGGTATTTTTATCTTTAATGGTAGATATGTTTAATTTGAATCAAAAACGCTGATTTGCATACAGAATACTTTTTAAAAGACAGTTAGGTACTTATATTTTTCAAGTCGGTACTAAGTTTTCCAAAACTTAAAACTAAGGTGGCACTTACCCGCCCTTTTTCATTTAGTTCGATAACCTGGTCCATGGTAATAACTTCTTCTTTGACAATTAAATCTTCCCATTGGCTAGCGAGTTCGATGATTGATTGGCGAGTCACACCAGGCAAGATGAGACCGTTCAATGGCGGAGTACTCAGTTGCTTATCTGGAAACATCGTCCAATTAAATAATTTGATAGTCTAATTCATCATATATACATATACTAACAAATATTTAGGTAATTACAAGAAACTACAAAAATCTTCTGGACTGTGCACACGATGGTCGTGAAACGTGACGACCCACGATATTGATAAAAGCATATTCCATGAATTATTAGTGCGTTAGATGTAAACTAATTATTTGTCTGTATCAAAAGCGACAAAACTTCTTTCTTTTTGTATCCCAGCTTTATAATATTCAAACAAGAAATTTTGTTACGATGTTGGACAGGTGTTGCTTACTTTCTTATTTAAATAAAAAATTCCAACAAAAAACTCGTGTACTTGTACTATAGCAATTAAATATCTTTCCAAGCAGAGTACCTAAAATAAAATATCAAACTTGATCAATCCCTTTACTTAGTGAACACCTTCCACGTATATCGAGAATAATTTAGCATTGCAAAACATACTAACCACATATTATTAATAATTGTAATCTATCATTTTTAAGTGGTAGTATGATAGATAACATAATATTAATAATAGATATTATAGAGGTCAAACTTGTTTATCAATATAAATGTTATCTTTGGAATTAAAAACTGTAGTGATTCCAAAAATTATATCACTAATCATATCCTATATTAACAACGCTATTTAAAAGGAGATCTTATATCTATCAAATAATCTAGAAATATAGTAATACAATTCCTACACAGCAGTGCTACCAGGATAGTAGGTACTATTTTTTAATTTGGTCCCTATTTAGTTCCAAATCTGGTAGTATACATTTTCACTGCTGCATCGATTTCAATATTTGGTGTGGAGATACGTTGATTCTTGAGGAAGAATATAAGCTACTGTTTATCGCTAGAACCGACAAACACAAGGCCGTAGCCGCGGGCGAAGCTAGTAGAAAATAAATGGAGAAGAAAATAACTAGAAAATAAAGAGCTACACAGAGGATAGGTCTGTGGTATAGAAGTTCTGTTTATTCATGAAAAACACAATATACCATTAGTAATAAAACTCCAACAGCGTTGTAAATATTTTTCGGCGAGAAAAAGCTAAAGGACGTCAAAGTGATGTTACTGACCCTAGTTGTTGCTTCAGATATAATATGAGACGAGAATTTACTGGTCAAAAGGTCAGAGTAACAACAACTTCGATAACAATTATATCAGCCAGTTACGCGGATAACCGCCCGACTATAATGTTTTATTATAACAGACTATAATAATGGAACTACACAACAGATAAAATAATACACAGAACGGGGTTTATCTATTTTTTTCCATTCTCCTATCCTTGTTTAAGCTTTTTGTATTAGATATATATGAACACATGAAGTGTAAAGCGAAGACACTGGTTCCTGATATACTGTTTACACTAGTTCGGCATTCACATTTAATATATGTATAACTTTGTGTCAATAGGTAAATTCCATTTTAAGTTACATATAAGTTAGCGGTAACCACTCGTCTATATAGGACCCATTGACCAATATTCCTCTAAGATAAACACGTAGAATCCATACCTATACGTACAAACATTAGTTCAACATTATATTATTAAACATTTTGATGATTTGACATTCCTTTAGGTGTTTTGCTGTTCGTGAACCTACTAGCAACCTTACTAGACCTAATTTGGAGTATGAATCGGATATATTCTATTCTTTAATATCCGTAAATGCACCATACTGCCTCATACTCTTGAGAATATAATAATCTGTTGACTGGATTGTAATTGTGTTATTTCTTCGAGTCTAATATTGTTATTTTCAGAACTCGCATTACTTCAAACTTTTATTACCACAATCCAACAAATCATACACAAATTTAGATACAACTTAAATTAAACTATGATTTGATTTTTAAAGTAGGTATAAATAGTTACAGACCTCCTTGGTCATTGATATAAACCATGAAAATGTTCATCGCACCAACTTCAGTCAGTTCATGGTTAGGGCCGAATAACCACAACACTTGCTGATGGCCTAAATTAGCTGCTCGTACCGTAGCCTCTGCAATAATAATCAGCATATGAACAGAATATTCTGGATTACACTGGTTTATATAACTGATAAACTAATATTTATGCATTTCAAAATATTTCTGGATTACACCAGTTCAGCGTGTTTAATGAGCAACAATTAAAAAAAGTACGGATTATTAATAGGTGTAGGATAATAAAAAGTCTGTATAGACGAAAAAAACATGGTTAAATTACCGTATAGCAATTAAATCTCTCCGTAGTAGTATTTTGTCTTTACTTAACTAAGTAGATACATTTAGATAGTGACAAAAAGCAAACGCAGATTTAAAACAACATATGTCTTATTTATTTATAAATTTCTTTTCAAATAACTGTATAACGCAGGATCAAACAACTGTAGTTCAACCAGCCATCTCGAGATAGCGCTGAATACAAAATTAAATTTTGGAATATAAAAACAAAATAACTATATAAAAATGCTCCAAACTCGCCTCATCTATTATTCCGACCCCAACATCACAATGTGGTGACAATGTAGGTAATAATTACTAAATAACTGGTGAGATGTTGGGTAAGACTCACCTATTGTGGGGCCGTAGTTTGATCCAACTTTCCTATTACCGACTCCTCCCGGGAAGGCACGCACGACTGCCGGATCCGCATATATGGACACGGCTCCATCCTCTCGTGCCTTGTAATAAGCGCTCACTGGACTCATTATCACGAACAGTAACGCTGATTCAGGAGCCATAATACCAAATGTGGCCTATTACAAAAAAAAACACATAGTACGTATTAAGCAATGAATTAAACTGATCATCTAGGTGGTATATAAATAATCAAACTCGATACAATAAATTATAATCAAGTCGATCACTTCGCGCCGTGATAAAATGTATTATAGCTTATTACATTCACTTTTGGCTGTCGATTTCTTCGCACTTATTTTGCTAATAAAATGTGATAGTAACGTTTGAAACAGAAGTTTCAAAGTTTCATATAATATTTGCTATGGGTTATTAATCAGATCATGAGCCAAGATAATCTAATTAGGAGGGCTATGTTTTCGAGTACATATATGTATATTTCTTTGGCATACCCTAGAGCCTAAACGGCTTGTCGTATTTTTATGTGAGTGGTGTCAATAGATTCGTCTTAGTCGTGAGTGTGACACTGAGTACATGAAAATTAACATTAAAAAAACAAAGCTAAGAATTTTCGACGCCAAATAGTAATCTCAAAAGAAAATTATATGTTCAAAATACAATTTATGTTTTTAATAGATTTTAGCCATTTTGTAAATAGAATAGATGATATTCATGAACGTTTTTTTAGGGAACCCCAGGTGGGCTATGATCAGAAATTTATTAAATTTAATTTTCATCCCGTTAACAGATGTGTGAAGGTCGATCTTACCTCGGATCTTAGACCATGAAATTGACGTCAAAGTCTACAATGAAGTGTAAAAATGTGAAAAAGAAGTTGTCACAACCTTCCAAATTCAATAAAAACGCTTCGAAACAATCAAAAAATACTGAGCAAACCTTTCAAATATTTATACGTAAATTTGACTTCAACCCTCCAATCATGATGTATATTGGTAACAATATATATTAAAAAAAAGATCAGATCACAGATCCCTGGGTCTTGCAACTGAATATTTGTATACAAAGTCATATTTTAAGTTCTTAATAAGACAAAAATCTAAAATAAATAGACAATACAACGTTATACCTGCAAGACAATATACATACAACTTTAGTTTTTTTTAAATTAAGTATTACCAAGGACAGCTATAAAAAGTCGAATGTATCATCCAGTTCACACGAAATTACTTTTAACATCAATAAAACTGATTTGTACCTACATAGATTACGGACCCGTGTCTCGTGATGTGTTATGTGAACCACCAGAAGATCTATTTAGAAAGACTGTATCTTTATACAGATACAGGGGCATAAAACAATAATGAAACTTTCAGCACTATGCCGTCACTTGTAAGCTGTCGCCGTGAAAGCGTTACATACATACAGACAGAGTAACTTTCGAATTTATAATAGTAGTATGGAAGTATGGATTGAGCCCCAATTGATGAACAACCTAATTGAATCACGTTTATTACACTTTTTAGGTAAAGACAATTAAATCGCAAATACCTAATTTGCGATTAAGAATTATTCTTAACTTTTACCTTTAGGTATAGCCATGATTAATATTACCTTGAACTGATATTAGTTGTAGAAACGAAGATAAGGATATTGAAAACATGTATGTGCAAAATTAGATAATTGCTATCTAATAAAAATTCACAACATCATTCCATAATTTATTGTAATTTTTAAGCAAACATCGCAATATAATTCACTCTTTATCTACCTTAGTTTATTGAAAACAAGTTGTGATTGTCTTCAAATAAAGAAAATCTTTGTAGTCGAGGATATAAATATTCAGCATAGGTACTGACTTACCTGAACTGAATTAAGTTTGTTAGCAATTCTTTCTTTCTCTTTTTCTTTTTTTAAATCATTTTGTTGCTCACGATAAACTAAATTCATCAAAAGATTTCCCAACAACCAGCATGTTAAAGATTGCTAGTTGTAGTTTATTTGTTTTTGATTATCAATTTTGCTTATTATTTAAAACTGGCAAACTAGGTGAGAAGGCGCTCATAGCCCAGTTGAACGCGGTGATTAGAAACAATCATCGAGGGTAAGCAACGATGGCGCGGTCAGTACCTGGATGGGTGACCGCTGGTGGCATGTTACCATGAGCGTCTCGGTGATTCAGAGGTCACGTTAAGCAGTCGGTCCCGGTTGTTATCATACGATAACAGTCGTAAAGCTTAGTTGGAGGCCTTCGGGCGGCTTAAAAACATCCAACGGCAAGATTTACGTAGCCACACCGTATTCTTGCCAGTCCCCAATCCGAACTTGGCCAGCGTGGGGACGTATGGCCTTAACCCCCTCCTGAGAGGAGACCCGAGCCCAGCAGTGGGACATCATGGGTTGTTGTTTAAACTAGGTGAGTAACATAGATTTAAACTACCTATATACTTTCATGTTCTCAGCATAATCCAGTTTACCTGGCAGAAATTGCCATATTAAGTCTGCTCATACACCACATTTGCACGTTGTGTAAAATTAATAATTAATAAACGAATCATTTAGTTTTAACGATCTTTGCACTAAGCCAAGCTACCTTTAGTAAGTGTTAAAGTCAAAAATCGTAAAAAAATTGTATGTTTTGATTTATCTTCTTTAAATCCAGCTATGATAACTTGAAAGTCTCCCTAGGCTGGCACGTGTTCACCTCTAGTGAAAGATATTCAAGTTTTATAACATTCATAGCTTATTATGTTTTATATAAATATTGTTACACAACCGTTCATTGTTGTCATAACACTATATTGTTAGTTATCTATAAAATATTCGTCGGAGAATATATATATTAGCCAGGGAAAATACATTATAAATACATATATCTATCCAAAGTTCTAATAATTTCAGATCAGATTTAAAACAGCGATGACAAATTGGAACTTAAAAAAAAGTGTGTCTGTGTACTTATGTACACACCGTTAGAAGTTATACTTCTTTGGCGTTACAAGATAAAAATTTGAAAAACTAAAATTTTGACTATAGATAACTTCAGGGTGTTGGTTTTTGTGACGGTGTGCGCGCGCATCGTAAAGATTTACTCTCATCATTTATCCCAAACGCGCTAAAAGAAGTATAACTTCAAAAAATAGAGGTCCAGGAATATACTGAAAATACAACGAATGTCCAATGAGCATGTTAAATATGGCATGATCAGGTTTTGATAAGAAAATATTAATTGATAACATAATATTCATGAGTTTTTTATCGGTGGTACATTATCGCCGATTCAAAGATAACGAAAAAGAATACTTATCGACGCCCATTGGCCGCAATAGACACTGATTTCTTTAACTACCTACAGTAAAAAAAAACAAAAATCGTTTTCTACCGATATATTGTTGTAATACTGTGGTGACATTATTTTATATGTATACAGTCAATTTTAATGTGGGTTTTCACTTATATATTACAGCTAAGATTTTATTGATGAAAGTCAATAAATGGCAAAGTCACAAAGAACACATGTAAACCACAAATTATTCTGTTTAGTATGTTAGACTGTTTCATAAAGGTATTGAATGATTCATTATGAGCATAGGTATAACACATTGAGAAACACTACTGTTGGCTCGTAAACCTCAAGTTGGCGTAATAGAAAAATTGAATTGCTTTGTTATAAACGTGTTCAAGGCTAATATTAAACCTACGTTTTTTTTATTATAGCCTCTCGTTAATAATGATGTTATTTGCAGAAAACATTGTATTTGTATTTTTCTTTGTATTAGTGTAAACGGTGAAGCTGCTTTCCATTGTTCTAAACACTCTCCTTCTGCCTTTATGTAAAACACTTTGGTACACTTAAACTGGTTAATTCTCAGAGGAGCAATGAATAAAGCATTTTTTAAACGAATTATTTAAAACAATAGATTCTCATAAGACCCTTTTTTGAGTTAAAGAAATATGGATTCTCATTACATTCATCATGGATCTGACCAATGGAACTTCTAAGAATGAACCCGTAATTTAAGCACGAATTACCTTCAAATGATATTATTTAGAATGCTCCAAATTATTAAGGAAAAGATTTAAATATATAATTAGGCATAAAATATTATTTCTATATTGCTATTTAACTGAGTTAAGGAAATATATAATCCAGTTGGCGCTTAAATTACATTTATTGCAAACAGATATAACTTACCAAAAAAACTGGCGTGCAAATCTATCTATCTGACTAATCATGATATCTGGTATAAATAAGTACACTTATTGCCATTATCATTAACGTCATAGAAAGATGAATTCATCGATAGTACTTTGACATACCCACTCAACACAATTTACAACAATAACCAAATTCATTTTAGAAATGCTTACCTCAGTTGCTATTAAGGTAGGTCGTATGTATAAGGTCGAAGTTTCTGAATGCGGCACCCATTCTTGGTCTATTTGTATTAGCCTTGATATACATTGAATAAGTTCGTTTTCATCAAATGTCGGCAATCCGGACCTGGTCGCCGCTAAATTCATCCTCTTCATGTTTAGTTCTGGTCGAAACAATCGTATTTTATCATCCACCCCCCTGTATGCTTTGAGGCCCTCAAATAGCTGCAAATAAGTTAATTTGTTTAGATTGTGCTGATTTTATCGTATAAACCGATTACACTAATTAGTGACGTCAAATAATACAATCATTCTAGAAATTGGCAACCTTTAATGTTTTAATGTTTTATATGGACGTAGCTCAATATTATGTCTAAATCTAAGGGGAAAATATAAGGAGATTCAGTACCAGGTCTGTTAATTGGAATATCCAAACTGAATCACACGGTGTGTGTGATAGATGTACACTTACTTGTATTGCATAGTGTAGTGCTTTTGCTGCAGGGTGTATACTTAAATTTTCAAACGGTGTTATTTCGGGCTTTTGCCAACCACCTAATTGTTTGTAATAGTGTATTTTCATCATATGGTCTGTGAAATATTTCCCAAAGCCAAGTTCAACCGTTTCAGGCTTTGGCGACAATTGGTATGGAGCTGCGAGTGTAACTTGTAAATCTTCACGCTGGAAAATAAACAATTAGTTATAGTAGCAGCTAGGTATCGTTGCTACTTGGTTGCTACTAGTATAGGGTATAGTATAGTATAATAAGAGTATTATCCATACTTTCATACTTATTAAAGTGTTGTTATTTCATTATCAAAATAATAACTAGGTATTGGAAAAGTATAACAATGGCAATTTAATAAATCTTCTCTGGCTGTGAAACATAGTTTTTTATTTATAATATAATATTGAAAGTAATTATCATATCTTTGTTTAACATACGTATCGAACAGTTGTGTAATAAGTATAAAAAAACAATTGAACGGTTATGTAAACATTTCATATGCAATAGTATAGTGTAACATCGTCAGAGTGATTCGGCCGCAGTCACGTGGCCGCTGGCATGCATGACTCCAGTCAATACATAAATCATGTCGTTAACTCCTGACTACAGATAGCAGTTTAGAAGTAACTCACACGAGTGCACGCAAACAAGATAAAAGTTCAAAACAGATACTGACGAACGTTTTGTTTGAAAACAAGGCCGCACTTGGTACATTTACTATACGGCCGACGTATTTTGACGAGTCTGAACATAGGCTCTGCGAACTTTAGCGCTTGTACACTCGAAGTAACCAAAAAGGATGTCAAATAGGCGTGCCTGAGGGTTTCAGGCTACCATTTTATTCCTAAAAAAGTTATTGCGCAACCTTCTGGGCAAAGTTCGGACTCGTCAAGAAATGTCGGCCATACTTGTACTAGCGAATATGTCTTGAATACTCTTGAATCTTTTGGTCTCGAGTGCTTTATACTCCTGACGCGTTAGAATCGCGGAATTATATTCATAATGCGTACAAATATGTGTTTTATATAGACATTAATGAAATTTTGGAAACACTTATCTATTTTGAATCAATAGGGGGCAAGAACCTAATATAAGCTTATGATACCTACAAGATTTACGCGAGTTAATAGCAATAAAATAATTATTTATTTCAGTGCTTACTTCAGTAAGGAAAACGTTTATATCTAATCAGTACCTACCTAATATCATATTATAAAAAATGTGCTTATTACACAACACGATTTAAACAGATCACACTATCTATTTTTGTAACTACTAGAATTTGTTCTAATTTTGTTTTCTTTAAAATTAGTGAAAATTATCAAATTTTCTATGAGCTAACCGCTGTTTTAAAGGTTTTGAAAATATGTTTGTCTCGATAATTTTGTACACATTGGTATTTATAAATCGTTTTAGTTAAGATTAGATAGTGAAAAATATTTTTACGTCAGGGATATTAATAGTATTGTAACCATGTCAACAAAAATTTGAGTTCACTTCTGAAGTGCATTTCGGAACATGCTTGATTTACATACTATATTGTAGTTTTAAGTTATGTTGCGCCAATGACTTAAGAAAAAACCCTTTATAAAAGGATAATTCTAATAAGATTAATTCACTAAAACATTAAACATAAAAGAAAATATTATTAAAGGTTGTTGTTGAGTGCCTTGGGGGAGACCTATGTCAGTGGACACCTTTCGGCTAAGATGACGTTGACGAAATTAAGTTTGGTATTAAATATTAATCATTAGGCACTAATGTTGTCACGATGTAACTTGTTCAACAAATTTTAATATTTTCTCTCAAACATGTTCTAAATCGATCAGTGTCAGGGTTAATAGTAATGGATATCGAATAATAGATTAGTTTCCACTAATACCTACATGTCTCACAGCTTAGATGTTTAATTTCTTTCCTAAGTATGATTATGTTATATTTAATCTTTTGATAAGCAAACAGATTTACTTTAAAAAAATCATTATGAAATATTTATCCATTACTATGTACCTACGTAAATAAATATACCATAAAAAAATCTTGCTCTAGGTCTTATAAATTACGAATTATCAATAAGTACGCAGGTATCAATCAGCACGAATAAGAGCCTCGTAATCCTGACCAATGATGATGTTTACATTAGTGTAAAGTAGGGTGATGTTTTCGATATCAAAAAAAACAACTTAAACGTAAATAGGGTGAGCGTACAGAAATCTGATAAAATTTATCAATAATCATTATTTATGACATTAGATTAATATCCGGCATTGTCAATAATGTGTGTTTACCTTGAACGAAACGTCAGGCGTAAGTTGGGGGCGTGGTTTTTCGACAGGCGTGCTCATAAGTGGCGCCACGTGTTCCTGATGTGCTTGCCCATTTTCCTCTAATACTTTATACCGCAGTGATGAATTACAACAGCGTATTGTTTGAAATTTGTGCTGGTTCTCGAAGATCCATTTTACTAGTACCTGGAAAATTAATTGTATACTGTATTTCATCTTAAATTTTCCTGAATAATTAATGTCGTCAAATAACATTAGCTGATGGGATATTTCGAAACGTTTTGTAAAAGTTAAAACTGAGTTACAATTTTTCTTTTTCTCTAACTATTCCCTTAATTCACTATACCTATTGTTATACCTGCTAGCTGTTAGTGAAATTTCTGGTTTATACGTAGATATGCACATGTATACATATAAGAGTATACCTACTTTAGTCATTCAGAAAGGATAAGTATTCTAATACCCTAAGGTGGTATCATTTTCTTATCCATTTCCGTGATGGTAATGACATAACAGAGAGCGACAGACAGAACCGGACGAATGGCATATTTTCTTCAACCATCAAAGATAACCATAATTACTTACATCCTATTGGATAACATAATGAAGTTTTAAAACGAGCTTTACAAACATTGAAAGTATCACACATTTTATGCTAAATCCTATTGAAGTCCTAGAAAAAAATAAAAACTTTCTTTTGCAATCTGAGTATGTACATCGCGAGAACCGTCGCATTTGTTTAGAATTCGTACCTACATACCTGTATACGTATTGTGAATGTTCTCTTGATCGTATTGAACATTCGATAATGCGCTGTTCAAGTTGTTTAATAAGTATTCATTATTGAGAACAATGGTGTATAGGCATGCTCCACAAGTTTTACGCATTTTCTATTACATTTCCTAGTCATTATTCTACTTACTTCATCATACATACTCATAATTGGTATGTTTCAAATTAAGTTTTTATCTAAATTACCTGGGCCATTATTGAAAATCTATTAACACCTCATTCATTAAAATCGGTTTGGTAGTTAAGTAAGGTGATCATACAAACTTATAGGTATACTGCCAAAACAATTAACCTTTCTTCGGTCGGTTTCGCAGCAGTCGGGTAAGAATGTCTATTTTAATAGGTTCATCAATACTCCAGCGGCCACTCGGATGAGAGGACTGGATTTGCAAGATTTTACAAACTATATAAGTTACATTAGAGGCTATCAATGAATTAGGTCACATGTTAAGGGGCAAGACTGGAATCCCCGAATAATGACATTAAGTGAAAACTGTTGCAGGATTAGCTAGTCACATGCTTGTGGCGTCACAAGACTAAATCTACCTAAATAAAAATGAATGTTTGTCTATATGATCATCAGCAAAATGTTGTGCATGAGCCCACAAAGGTTGTTAAAGTTGGTACGACCAGTTTTGCCCCGCGGCGTTGCCTGCGGTTGTTGTTGTACCGCGGGTAACACCGCGGGGCTCAGCTAGTCTTCTATAAAAATATATTTATGTTATGTCTATATAATTCTGTATTCTATACAATACCTAAAACGTATAGGTAGAGTGTGAAATATTATTTATTTTATACTTTGCCTAGGTATTCTATACAATACCTAATGCGCAGCCAGTAATGGGCTATCTACGGGAACAGGTCAAAAACAATCCAGTCTAACTTCTCTTATCCAAATAATTCAACAACAACAAAGGGTGTCTGGATAATGATCTCTCTTCTAACTTAAGCTTAACCTAAATGATTCTGAATAAAGTATATTATAAGCAAAAAGAACACGTTTCATTTTGCTCGTTGTTTAACAGGCAGGTGATAGTTGACCCGTTATGGAGGATTGGCTGAGAGCATCACAGAAGCTTCTCATATCGGCTGACGCAGGTGATGGGAAAGGATGCTTCCGAGAGCACCTATATCCGATCCTCAAGGGGCCATCGGCTGAGTGCCACCACCGCAATGGCCAAACCGTGGGCACAGCGATCCACACGCTAGCAGAATGTCCGGAGTGGGACGAGCCGAGGCGTCACTTCGTGGTGGCCATAGGGGGTGGTGGTTCTCTCGCTCGGTATAATGATTGCGGCCATATTGCGGAGCGAGAGCGCGTGGAACTCACTCTGTCGTCTCTTTTTGCGAGTAAGATATGCTTGCGAACGCCCGGGAACGGGCCAGGCGCCGCAGACGACTGGGACGTCGGATATCGATCTCGAAACGATCTCCATCCTCCATAAGCGCAAGCCTGGGGGTGACAAGCAGGCCGACCGGCCGTCAGCAGTAAGGAAAGGGTCCCATGCTACCACTAAGTCCACTCGAGGATGACTGGCTGAAGAGTCTCAGCGGTGGCAAAGTCAGCGTGTGGATTCTCCTACCGGGACGACCAGTGAGCCTTTATGGTTCGGCGAGCGGCTTTACACCACTCACGTTTCACCACTCTTCCCTGACAGTTAGACGCCCGCTGATAAACTTCTGCCAGCACTTCCGACTCTAAATCGCACGGGGGAGTTCCGGCCAAGGCTTACGCCGCCTCGGTTTACACGGTGCGGTAACCGCGTATGGGTCTAACCACTAATATCCTCTGGTGACGCCAGAGGCACATCTTATTCTGGGCGATCAGAGCCGCCAACCACACCCGTGCACTATACAGCACCATCGACCGGACGATCCCCGTGTAGAGCAGTCTTGTTGCAACACTGGCTTTACCAAATTGGCCAAAAGTCGCCCAAGAGCAGAGGCAGCGTCGACCAGCTTCGGAGCAAGCTGTCGGAAGTGCTCGTCGAAGAGCCACCTACCCTTGAGGATCAGACCCAGATACCGGAGGCGCCGAGAGGTGGACCACGACGGGCAGGGCCACCCTTAAGTCCTGTACATCAATGCGCCCATCCACCATAGAGACACCCCTGGTGGTTAGGCGCACCGCCGTTAGTTAAGAAATGACCAGTGCGTCTCTTATAGGCTGCAAGTCTTAAGTCATCTGTTAAAATACGTGACATGGTTCTAGGTGCTATCTTCATCTTCCGAGATGAAATCTTTTGTTGTCGGACAGAATTTCTTCGAATTCTTTCCCTTACTGCATTGGTGGCCTTTTTTCGCACGAACAGTGCTATGTGGACGACCAGATCATTTTCTGTCACAGATAGAGGAGGTTTCATTGTACCTTTCAATAGCCTGGTACACAAATATTTACTTAACACCAAGCATATGGAGGGTTTTAAAAATTGTATTTGGATCCTACCTATTTTATATAATGCAATCACAGGGATTCAGTTCACTTTATCACCCCACTCCATTTTAAAATCACAAAATATTTTATAATATATTGGCGCAAAAATAAGAAAACACAATAAACAATGGTATAAAAATAAAAGATGCCAAATTCAAAAGTAATATTTTGTTTATTTTAAAATATAATAGTATTTATGAACAGACTAGTATAGCTTGTTGGTCTATTACACTAAATTCTCGTGTCACGATGTTGCCGACGATGCACTTCGAAACTATTTAAGTTCTTCTTAAATGCGTGTTTTACTATATAGTTTTTATTAAGTATTTGGTTTTTAGAGACGCAGAAGGTCAGCTAGCAGGATATGAAAGATATTAGAACAACTGCAAATCAAAATATACAAAAACATGTTCAAACCATGCTGAATTAATTATACTAATTTTAGTTTTTTTGCGACTAGTAGCAGACTATTTAGGGGAACATACCGTCGAGGCCTCGATCTTTTTCGTGCAGTATTCCATAGGGGGCAGATTTTGACAACCTCAGGTGGAACATAAGGTACTGGTGACCCGCAATAGTCCCAGGCTGAGCGTAATCTGCTGTGCCATTAAAAGTTTGATCACAGCCCGAAGGGCAACTTTCAAAGAGGCGGCCACCATACCTAATGATGGCCCTGTACTAAAACGTAAGTGTCTTCATTTCACGAATCCATCGTGATTGCACCTTATGGCACCTCAATCTATCAATCCCCAACAATGTGTCTAGGCTGTTCTAGAACCTTACGCCCTTAACGATGATTAAAAAAATGGTAATCAAAATTAGTTATGTATATTGTAATATTAAACTATTGAGATGTTTTAAAAACTCATATTTATAAAGATATATTTTACCAAGCGTTTTACGTTACGTAAGAGTCTTTGGTATACTGCTTAATGCATTGTTTCTTTTTGTTAAATTGTCAATACTTCTTTTTCCGTTTCTAAGATAATAATGTTTATTTTTGTATGCAAAAAAAAACGTCTAAATATACCGCTTCTTAAATTCGCCGCCCTAGACTCCAGCCTTAGCATAGCGGTAAATCCACCACTGATTGGATGCCATGGTTCTGGTACCCGCATGCTGCATAATATCGTGCTAATGTCTTTCATACAATTTTGCGGTCAATCGACAAACTGCGACCACACCCACACTTGGGTAAACGTATCGTTATCAGACATAGATTTAATATCAAAACAAGTATTTACAGCACGTAATTAGTTACCTATGGCGAGAAAGTAAGCATTCAAAAGTTCTAACCTAGAAGTGAAATGCGAATCAATCATCTATATAGAAAGTTAATAAAGTTTAGTTTGATTTTACGGAGCACATTATAACACAAATAAAAAAAAACTGGTCATAATGTTTCTTATTTATTTAAATGGACTGCGTGTCTAAAAATAAAAATATATAATAACAATAATATAAGATCCCTATACCAAGTTTATGAAATAAAGTCAATATTGAATGAAATAAAATAATACATAATACATACTAAGAGAGTTACATTTTGATTTGAAACAGTAAACAATTATTTTACATTTATTATGTTGACATATCATTATTATATTACATAGGTAATTTATTCAATCAGAACTCTATTTCCGTATACGTTCACAGATATTTTAAACACCTATATTTTATTAATTCTATTAATCTGTAGATGTATTTGAAATGCCTCGCTGGCGCATTGGTACTGCTGCTTGAGGTCTCGGGCTCGATTCCCGGGTCAGACCAAATGTTTGTAAGACCTGCAAATATTTGTTTCGGAGTTTGGATGCTTCCTGTATAAAACATGTATATATTTAGAAAAAAAGTATATCACTATTCTATCAGTCAATCTAGCTTTCATCTCTGTTTAGTTTGAGGCTGGATGGCGTTGTGTGCCAGATGTCCGAAATATTTATTTATTCACATACATTTTAATTTAAATAAAAATTAAAGTGTCTATCTGAAATTTGACACAGGTTCAGTTTTCATCTAAAGCTTACGATTTTACTTAGTGTAGATATAGAAAAGCACGCTTTCTCAGGTTGTTTTAAGTAAAAATAAAATAGTTAAGTAAATTGTTTCCGCAATAACCTCCGAAATGGCTAAACCAATATATCTTAATTGTCAAATCTTTCAGTAACATATTTAGAACTATTCAAAGCATGTTGTCAGCAACTTTTGTAGTCGAAAATATTTTATCTAAAAAGAGATAAACTGACAAAATTAGTTTCCGTTTACAAATGACGTCATAATAAGTCAGCGTGATTCTAACTGTCGCATGAAGGGTTCCGTTGCATAGATAACAGCGTCAATAACATCGAGTTACGCACACTATCTTCTGTCTAACCGAGATGTAGTTTTATTTTTTATTTTAGCCCGACTGCCGTGAATCCAAAAAGAAGGGTAATATTGTTGACTATGTAGTGTGTGTTCCACCGAATTGTTAAAATGATCGGAATTACGGAACCGATTTTAAATAAATTTTATCAAAACTTTGTACTGAGTCGGATTAGGTACATTTTTTAAACTTTTATTGTAATAAAGTTTAAAAACTGTAATTAAGTAATAAAAATACTAATCAATATCAGTAACAAATACCTACCGATAAATAGATTAAAACTATATTCAATATTCATGCTATTGTTTTGAATAAAGTTTTGTTTATTTTACTTAAATCCCATAAATTTGAGCTGGTTCTTTTTGTGATCAGTTCATTGTAACATCCTATAAATATGACGATTCGTACGATTCCATGCTACGTAATTTATGGATGGCCCCTGAACGCTTACCTTTATAGTACCTGAGTATCAGATGGGCCATGCGTTGATGGTCAATTTAGCCTCTTGGATATTTTTATCAGCCAAGGAGGACCGCTTAAAAACGCAGTACGGCTATAATTTTCGAAAACACCTAAAAAAAGGTAGCCTCCAAATTTTTATATATTAAACGGTCAAATGCTCTGTCGGTAGGCAGGTGTTTATATGTATAGTGAAGCAGGTTGTTTTTCAAAGCATGCAATTTGTAGATACCGGTTTATCCTTCGTGATTCACAAGAGACATGCCGATGATAGCACCGTGTCTTTAAGGCAATAAACGCATGTTTCGTAGTAAGAAGCATAATGTCTCGATATTCTTTCCTTAACAAGAACTTAGAAAAAATGAATAAACCACTTTCAATAGAAATCGCTATATAAGGATAATCGTAATATACCTCCATGTGATTCAACTCTCGTCTTTTAAATAAAATGATAAATACACAATAGTAAATATTAAACGAAAATTCCAAGATCGGTCTTATAGGCTTAAATGTATTTTAAAGACTAATGTTCTGTTAATGTTATAAAAATTATAGAGATAAATATATATATAAATAGAGCTTTGTTTATGGTTCGAAGCCGCAACTACTTGAATTTCTATAGGTACCAGTTTAAGCCGATTATGAAGTTTGGCCTATGACCATACTTATCAGAAGCCGAAGTTATAATTTCACAAAACACTTATACTATTATACTAAATATTAGTCTATAGAAATTATCCTTTTTGTAAGAATGTAAATCTAGTGAAAACAATTATTTGTATTTCGTTATTATACCTATATTAATTATTACGATTCTAATATAAACTAAGGTTTAACTGTTTTTTAACATTTGGCTTTTATAAAAGAACAACTAAAATATTTCGAGAAGGTTTCGGTTATCATTTTTATATTTCTTTCTATAATAAATATATTAAAAGCATAACTACAAAAAAAGTTAATATTAATGTACAAAGTAATTTAAAAAAAAACTTACCTTACTGCGACGAAAAGGCATTTTAATCACAGAATATTATCACTTCAAATTCCAAAAATCTTAAAAATATTAATCACAAATCACTGTTTAATTGCTAATAAAAATACTTAACGAATGTTTGCACTCAGTTCGAAATACTGTCTTCGTCCACTACTTGCTTCAAATCAACTGACTTGACTGGATCAAAGCACAAACATTTAAACGTCAGATAAGATACGCTGACCTGCGTATGACGTACTCTATATTCATAATCAACACGAATAAAATATAATAATATACTTGGATAAGGCAAGTTTTAATCAAAATAATGATTATACACTGAGAGTTAATGTATGTTTAAAGATAAGAAAGCGTTAACAAGCACAGCAGCAAGCAATACGTTATAAACTGAGGAAGTTGGCTGCGTAGCTCCCTATACTGTAAGGTCGAGTGAAATGCTTATATTAGGTCACCCCGAGGTTCCACGTTCATACAAATTTAAATGAATATGTTAATGCTTATACGCACGACGTTTATTTTACATTAGGAATCATTCTGCATGATAATACAAATTAACAAAAGGTAAAGTCGTTCAAACTTGAAGTCTGGTAGTATGAAATACCGATCAATCTATAAGATTTTCAGGAAGATTTATTCATCTAGTGTTGCTTAAAACTATGTAAAGAAATTAATATTATTATATCTGACAAGATAAAATCAGGGATTTAAAAATGTTACATTTACTTAATTTGTAGTAAAAGTTACGGGTTAAATAATATAAGTCGCAGAAATATAATTATTATTCTGTATGAAAATTAATTACAGAACTTTTCTATACATTTTTCAAAAGGATACCGAATTTTACTGCGATGTGTCTCTAGAGTCTGATATAGAGTTTTGTTAATAAAACTAAGACGTTTCTATTTGCGTTACTATTAACTAATTCATAAATAATTTATTAGTAGGTATGACTTAATACTAAATACAATGAGTGAGTTTACCAAATATGTTGATAGCGAGCATTTGTTTTTTTAATACCTATGACTTGCCTACTCTTTACCCAATAAGTATTAGACTAGGTACGTTTCGTGCAGGAAAATCAGGAAATTGAGAGAATCGATGTTTTAGTTAAGTTAGAATTCAAAACTATGTTTAAGGAGTATTTTGAATTATCACGTGGCATTAGAAATAAGAAAAATAAAGTGGTGTGCTGTAAGTTTTAAATACTTCGGATGTAAGGCATGTAATATCTGACAAGTGGAGTCTAACATAAACTGCGCATGATGCAATTCGCGCAAAATATTGCTAGATAATTTATGAAATTAAGAATTATTGCCGTTATATTGAGATTTGAATAAATATAAAATATGACACACTATTCGTGTTATCGTATAAATCATATCGTAATGATTAATACCTATAAAAATAAAGTTAGAGATATTTTACTTTCTTCAATATAATTTGTCCCTAATATGCATGCATCAAAATGGATTACCAGCACGCTGGTGACTACCAGCGTCTCATCTGCACTATTCTTTGGCATCATGCGGCCATAGAGGGTGTATCTCATGCTATTTTAACTTTAAAATTATATCACATGACCACAAAATAATATTAAAACTCATTTGTCTTTAATTTGCTGAAAATTATTTTGCATTTTTAACTATTAGTATACGTCATTTCAAAAACTTTAATTGTTTGCTAGTCCTTCTTTTTTTTATTTAATTTAGCATTTCGTACACTGGATCACTTTCGAATAGTATGAATTCCGTCGCAATAAAAACATCGCGCAATAGTAAGGACGCGTTGCAGGAGGTAAGAAATGGGAACGTGTTACATTTACCTCAGTTAAGGCGTTACTATTATCTTATCTGTGCCTCCACGACTACTAACCTATATACATATGCGCAATAGATTTATGGCTCAAAAACATATCAAATATGTAATGGGTATTTCCATGTTTCCGTACAAAAATCACGTCACATTTGACCTCAACCACAAAACTTTATAAACGGTTATTCATCATAGTTCATCTGTCTTGGAACCCGAAACGTTAACTGTTTATAGAATTTTACAAATAGGTACTCTTTGTTGCATTGCGGGAGTTTCATCATCATCAACAACCCACTTCTGGGCTCGGGTCTCCTCTCAGGAGAGGGTTAAGGCCATACGTCACGACGATGGCCAAGTGCGGGTTGGGGACTGGCAAGACAACGTTGTGGCTACGTAATCTTGCCATTGGATGTTTTTAAGCCGCCCAAAGGCCTAAAACCAAGCTTCACGACTGTTATTCTATGATAACAACCGGAATCCTCCGAATTGCGGGAGTTATTCGCGATAAAATTATTTAATCGTTTACGTAACCTTCTACTTCCCCGACACGTTTCGAACGGGTTATACCGCTTGTGGGCACCGGTAAACTGGCGTGGTGTGTTTATCGATGCCTTGGTGTTGTGCAAGGTGTAACTACCCGCTTTTGGTCCCGTTGATTGTATGTACCATTGGTACTTCTACACACTTCCTACGTTTGTACATCTTGTTTCGTCCCTACCGGGGATTGCACCCGCTTATGACAGGATTTCAAGATGTTGCTAGTGGGTAACTTTGACATAGATCAACTCTATAAGGCGTAATTATACGTAGGCGTTGCCCTCTGTGAAAGTACAAGAGCATGAGGTGCCTGCAGGATCAAGGCCCCGGATGGTTGCTCTAATCGCCACCTACACATTCTACCTCGGTGTGGCAGTTGGCAACTGATGTAAAATTTTGTCCCATCGACCACTAGTGGTATAGTAATTTTTTCCAATAATTTGTTCCCAACGTTATTCGTCATTCCGTAGTGGTGGTTGGAAATAAATGAAAAATAACTAATCTAATCTTATCAGTATATGATTACCAGAATTGTAAACAATTAACGAATTATTTTAAAAAATACCCGACAGCTTATAATTGTTTTGTTTTTATTTTTAGTTTTGATGTAACCAGTGTCACTCTCACGAGTACGACGAATCTATTGACACCACTTCTAGTGGTTAGTGTCAATGATTACTAAACTAGGGTCGTGGGTTCGTATAAAATATATGTATAGATAATATTGGGGTAGATGACTGAATAATACTTACATCTCCTTCATTAAAAAGAAAATCATTGTTACAAAACATGTCGCAAAGATTTTCATTTCGATTACAAATTTTAATCAAATAAACATTGATTAAAATATATATAATTTAGTATAAAACAGTGACGTCACAAGTTAGTATTTAGTATATTATTTCCAGCCCTCGATCCCAGCTTGATAGGCTGATTGCACAGTTATGCAATCATGCCGCTATCCCGACCGCAGCAATCAATCTGCCACTAGAAGTCCCCATCCTCCGTCGGCCCGCGTACCCGTCGACGGTTCTTATCGCCGACATCTTCTTCGCTCGGGATTGGCCCTCTCCCAATCCCGTTCAGCGGTGTCTTTTTGGAGCATAACAACTTCGTAGAAAGAGACCACTGCATCCCATCCTTCTCACCCGCCAGCATGGCTTCAATAATTGCTGGCGGAGACAGATCTTGTCCAAATGTACCATAATAACTAGGCACAGTCTCGGTCTATAGTGAGATTAGGCTGTCATGTTTGAAGTGTTATTGTAGTCAATGAAACATGCATGCTCAAGTTCAAAATTTCAGACCAATTGTGTCCCGTAAATTTCAAAATATCAATATTGTCGTACGTGTGTGTGTACCTTGAATTATTTTTATTGAACAAAAAGTATTGTATGATACATTCCATACTTTTTGTTCCATAAAAGTATTGTAATAAAACATTGAACATTTGGGACCTTCAGGAACCAATAAAAAATGGATCTTAAAAAATGGATCTATCCAGAAATCAATCATTTAATCTAACAATAATAGAGTTTGGATACGCAATTTTTTCATCATAAATATTTTATATTTTTTCTCTTTGCCTACACACATTTAAATGATATCAGTATAATAATCCAGGACAAGTAAAAATTTAAAAACAATTTTATAACATTTTATCTGCTATTAAGCACAATTTCAAATTAATTATTTATCTACAATCAAGTGCATCATACTACGCTGCAATTAGATTAGTACAAGTCAGGTACGCGGAGGCATGATCTCTCTTCATTCTTGGCATGTTTCTTGAGCATATTCATGATCTCATTGTCATATTCTGGTGGCGTTGGCATCTTTTGTACCATCCAGTAAAATAGGTCCCATTCATTGCTTGGCGAGTTTATGAGACGATCGTACATAATTGTCTGTTGTTCATTGAAGCCATCCAGGTATTTAGCAGCAAAAGTGCTCAGGAGTAGATCATTTTCCAACATACCTCTTTTACGGGATTGGTAAAGAAGTCTGTAAAGAAAAGAATGAAAAATATTTGTTGGTATTGGTATTCAAATGTATGTTCATGTTAAATAACTAAACACTTTTTAAACATTATATTGTATGCTAATAGGCACGATGTGCGCCTTACGGTACGATGGACTGACGACTTAAGGAAAATGGCTGGTAGTGGATGCATGCGGACAGTCCCAATACCGGGAGAGCGTTCATACTATTTAATATCATAAATTGGAAAGTTTTAAATATTTATGTGTATGGTGTTATCTTGTCACACTTTTCACTAACATAACGGATTTGGAACTTTACGGATGGCTGGTTTGTATGGGACTCTAGTACCGCCTGGCGTATCTCATGGTAGGGATTGTTTTTGCATTTATTTGGCTGCTAATATCAGACAATAACATTTTTAATACCCAAATTTTTACAAAATTCCGTAAAAAAGATAATTTAGTTTTGAGATAACAATGAAATAAATGAATCACAAATGAGTTGTAATTATTGTCAACAAAATGGCCTAATATACTATTTTTGAAATCAAAATCATTCGCGTACGATTTTCTTGACTTGTCAATAAAATGTTGCTCTTTTACTAAATTCACCAGTAAGCTATTCATTCATAAATATCGATTCAAGTATTTAATTGTTTTTTTTTTAAATTATATATATTTTAAAATGTTAAATATTTTTGGCCATCCGACACACAACTCCATCTAGTTTTCAGACTAAGTAGACTTTAAGCATAGCGTGTTTGGAACAAAAAGGAATGCGTTTTCTTAATGCAGTGGTAACTTTATGAGCAGAATTGAAATTATTTTAGCATAGACCTAGAAATATAATAAATACACGAAAATTAGACTGATTTACTTAATGAACTAAAAATAAATTGTGTCTAAAATAGGTACAGAAACATGTCCAAATATTTAGGTATTATCTTAACTGCACTTATCATTGTAGTGATTGTAATGGTTATAATAATTACTGTGCAGTTTGGTCGTGTTTCGGGACCTGCGGGACAGGGTACAGTGGCAAAAAAAAATCCACTGTACCACCAGGGGAACAGTCAGGTGTACAGAGGATCAAGAGCGGGCATAGTGTTGGGTATAATTCACTGGAATCTTTAGAATAACTTAAAATCTGTGAAAATAAATATGTGAAATAGATGAAAATTAAAATATTTATTTACAAGAGTTAAAAAAATTCTTAATAAAAAAATTCCACCAACTGATAACGTTCCCGAAAGTCTGGCAGCAGTGCCACATTGAACGGCGATACTAAATGACATAAATATGGTAATTAAAACATTATATTCGAAACTTTTGATTTTACTAATACTATCACTATTTAAAAACTCATAAAAAATTTGTTAAAAATAATGATGTCTATGTTGTATACAGCAAAAAATAATTAGAAATATATTCTACCCCAATAGCTAAAGCAAACGTAAACATACAAACAATAGTCCACTACTTGATATAGGCCTCTAAAAGGAGGTTTTGGCGTACTATATCACGCTGGCCAGACTAGTTGTTATAAGGTTTATTTTGTTTCATGGCTGACAGCGGTTAAATCAAAAGATGTTGATATGATGTGATGACATAGAAAACATTATTTGATATTAGTTAGATAGCAGAGTTAGGCTTAGGCCATGTTCCCACGGTTTTTCCCGCTAGCCATTCTGTAACAAGTTGCGGTTTTAAAATCAGTCGCGGGAAAAACCGTCAGTGCGGCCACTTCCATTAGTTTCTTTTACTAACATAATTATGAGGTTAAAATCCGCGGCGGTTCAGCCGTAGTGCGGCCTAAGCCTTATTGTTCTCAAGTGCAAGTCTAAAAATACAGAAGTTTGTTTATACACCATTTAACTTTGTTTATTTTGTTGTAGAGGGTAATCTTCTTAAGCACTGATCCGATCCTGAAAATATTTTCCCTAACAGAAAGCGATACTATTCAGGAGCAATATAGGCTATATTTTATTATGAATGAACAAAAAAACCAGTTAAAAATAAACAGTACTAGTAAATGAAGTAGCAGATAAGCGGGCGGTTAACGCCCAACAAAGTGGGCAAGGATCGGCTAGTTATTAAAAGAGGGATTGTTGATTTTTATACAAAAAAATAAAATGTGTTTTATTTCTTGCAAGTAAGTATTTTACAGTAGTTAATGAGATTGGTTTTTGTTAAAAGGTAATAAATACATGCATGACTTAGCATAAATAACCCATACAACTATTTAGTTAATTTATTTTATTTATATTAATGTCCAAACCTTGCCTTCCTTTTCTCAAGACTTTGTGGTTTCTCAATATCATAACAAGGTATTTCTGTATACACATTAGGTGGATCTATCGGCTCAGAGGTGCTGCTCATATGAGCAACTTTAGGCAATTTTCTCAGAAGGCTGTATGTCTGTAATCAAAATAACACAAAATATATGTACAAGAAACCTAAATTGACTAGTGCATGCCTGCAAAAAATAAACTAGTCCTGTTTATTCTAAATTTTACACACTATTTATATGTAATTAAATCTACATTAAAAACAGTCAATGGAAAATTCTTAATATTATTAACAGTATATCTTTAATGGTATTTGCAAGTTGTTCTTGCGAGTTTATATCAGGTATGTATTATAAAAATCTGACTACAAAGTAGAGTAGTATATTTTGAAGCAAACAGTTAAAAAGGCCCAATTATATATTTAAGAAAATATATGGCATCCTCATGAATTTGTAGTTAATACAGCATAAGAATAAGAAAGAGAACCTAATAAAACTTATGCTCAAAACCCTTTTCGCTAATCCTTTTAACTAGCAAATTTTCGACAAGTAAACATGACAGTTATTATGTAATTTTATAATTTGCTTTTAGAGAATCTTGAAATAATATTCAACAATATCTATTTTTTCATTTCTATTTTATATTTATTTCTATTCTATGTGTGCCGATTAAGTACCTGTTTTAACTTTCATATAGTACAATGGCCATCCTTTGTTACTTACAGTGCTAAGGGATTTCAGTGGTCGAAACATTGTAGTAACGATTTAACGGGACGAATGTCCTCACTTTGTCCAGTTGTGATAATATTGCTTTAACAATTAAATGTATACAAACGTATTGATATTTTATTTATATTCTGATTATGGACAGAAATAAAAGAATATCACGGTCGATGCGCAAAAATTCAAAATTTAGAAAACAGAAACGCATAAAATTATTGACACTAAAGACATAAATGACAAATGTCAGTTTTGTAATTCTGTCGTTTTGTTTGTTTTTTTCGGAATAAAACGTTTCAATACAAGCAAAGTTCATTCAAAACGTTTAACGGAAACAATGTTGAGTAGCTAAAAATTAAAAGGTGTCGAATTATCTTAACTCTTAAACTTTTCTCTCAATTATGTTTTATAGAATTTGAAGATTTAATATTTTAAGTTTATAATGAACGCAAATCGATTACGTACACGAAAACGTTCCTTCATCGTGACTGTTAAATACATCGGTTGCTATGACAACAATGTTATGTTTTTACCGTCACTTCAAATTGCTACTAAAAAAAAGTTTGTAGGACATTGCTGGGCAAAATGGTAATTTGAATTAGTTTCCAATCATTTCAGCCATGGCGAATACCCTTGTTTTCATTTTCAAAGTCATTGGTAAGTCGTAATTATAGTATTATAGTGCCCAGGCATTATAGATTTTACTTTGTAGTCCATTTAATTTACTATTAATCCTCATATTTTATAGTCACTTTTTTTCTTACACCCAAAGGCGCACTATTAGTGATTATACAGCTCTTATCTATACATTAAATATGCATAAATTTTTTAATAAATTCATAAATCTCTCAAATTTGAATAAATTTATTAGTTAAAATTCAGTTTAGTATTTCCTCTAATCCCATTTTAATTTATAAGAAAACATATTGTGATTAAAAGTTTGTGAATGTGTTTTATCCATATTATTATATATTATTTTTATATGTTTCAATAATGATAACAATTTTAATTTAATTATGGCTGAATGTACTTTTATATTTCAGAAAATTATTATAACAAAGAAAACATAACTGTTGTGGGTAAATCTGAAGCAGCTATATCTGATTTCATCAATAATGCTCAAATACTAGTTCTTCATTGCTTTGTTAGTGATGACAATGTTGCTTGTCATACTAAGGTATATTTTTCATTTTGTGCTCGATATGCTTTTCATATTTTTTAACTTAGTCAAGGTAATACAGTGCCTAATAGTAAAATCAAATTTATAAATTATATATTTGTGTGAAAATGTAAATCAATAGGTATTATAAATTTAAAAAAATGCCAAGGAAAAATTAAGTTATTTAGAGCCTACCTATCTAAGTTTTGTGCCATTAGAACCATATTAAGTGATCATGGGTGACAATAATCCACCTAAAGTCAGTCTGACTAAATAGGGGGACAGGAGTTACACTGGGTATACCACTCAACTCACCATTAGGTTAAGAAGGACAACTTACCTGTGTTAAACCCCAATAATTGTTTATTACTTTTTTTTTTTTTTTTTATATTTAAGCTGCCAAAATGACTCTGCCCTGCCTGATGGAAAGCATGAGCAGAATCCAAGAGTGGTGTTCACGATCCTCCATGCGAAAAAGAACAATGCAGCATGGTGACCCACACTATGGCGGCCTGGGGGGAAGGGGGATGGTGAGGGGGATAGGGGGCGTTGGATTGGGGTATGGGCCTCCGGTATCCTCACTCACTCGATGAAACACAGCGTAAGCGCTGTTTCACACCGGTTTTCTGTGAGGCCGTGGTATCACTCCGGTCGAGCCGGCCCATTCATGCCGAAGCGAGGCTCTCCCACATGTACTACATTATTGCTAATCACCAGGACTTTAGCAGACTATGAATAAGTTGATATCTAAAAGTGATTTCATTAGAAATCAAACAACTTTAAGGGTCTGATAGAGGTAAGCTTAGTCTTCCAACAATAAATAATCAATTTCTATTGATCAAAAGTAACTATATGTAGCAACAGTAAAATTACAATAGCTAGTTGAGAAGATATGAGCAGCCCTACATGCCATTCGGCTTTGTATGCATATTGAACTACTTAACATCTGGGATTTCAAATATGAAGCTATTGCAAGAGAAGTAATTTAAACATATAATGCAGACATATTATTTCGTAATGGAATTATGGTGGTAATACAAAATAAAGAAAACCGGGCAAGTGCGAGTAGGACGCGCTAGCGCGTAGGTATATAATATGATGTAACTAAAAATGTATGCTTTTCGCAGTGTTTCCTTTATCTGTGCTATAAGACGTTATAGCTTCATACCAAATTTCAAGATTCTGAGTTCACGGGAAGTGCCCTGTAGGTTTTGATTCGCTTACGAGTGTTGAAAATATGCAGCATAAACGGCTGCAACTTTTGATTGCGTTGGCTTAGAAGTTTGATTTTTTTCATAGCTGCAAGGGACAGTAGATCTGAGTATTTCATAAGAATTTCAGCATGATACTTCCATGGGTTCCAGAGAAAAAGGGTCTTGACAGACAGACAGACGGACAACAAAGTGATTCTATAAAGGCTTTTTTTCCTTTTGAGGTTCAGAACCCTATAAAGGCTTAAATTTTAGATTTTTATTTGTAATCTTTAAATCTTTAACCGTCGCCGTCGTAATCATTAAGGTACATTAATAATTTATAAAACTAGGAGCACTACTACGTATTCCTTTTGTTGGGTCAATAATTCTTGTGTTACAAATTCGATCAATATTCAGCTCCGATTAACTTCCGATCTCACAACAATAAACTACTGTTAACTATTATTACGAGAATTGCCCAGATACATTACGTATTATTTTTTTTTAACAAAACAATGTGTAACATTAAAAAGATATACTAAGGAAGGAGGGTGTTAACTATACGTCGTAAGGTGTAAGTTGCACCTTACGACGTATAGTTAACACCACTTATTTCGCTCTCGTCTGGCAGCGTACTACTTCATTTGCAATTATCGTAAAACGCGTCATCGAAACATGGCGATTCTGCTACGAGTTGTCTCTTTGAGGCGGTGATTCCGTTAAGCGTCGTGAAAATATGCTGCACGGAAAATTCTCTCGTTCATAGTCATTACCCAAAGATTCGCCGCATTGCTCATTGGCAACTTATTGTCTTAATTACCATGAAAGTAATGACAAGGGAATATCAAAAAACAATAATGTTATACCTTAAAAAATATGTGGTCACTTGGTATCTACTACGTAGAAGTCCTACCTACCTATGGCATAGGCTTGATTTCCACCAAAGCGGAATATGCGGAGAGGAGTGACTTAGCGAGCAGGTTGTTTCTACTAAAGCACAGCATTGCAGAAATGAGTATGAGCGATGAAACAAGATCACTTAATAACGAGAATCTATTGATTGCTAATACAATACATCTCGTATTCTCTCGTTTCGTTCTCCGCTTTGGTAGAAAATGAGCATAAGATGATTTTTTGAGCCTTGAACGAAAAAGATAAAAACATTCTTAATCGACTCTATAATTTTTAGATACAAGCAGTTGACAACAAATCTATAGTCTTCTTTAAAATTACTGCTGATGATTTATTAAAAGAAGACTCTATCAACAATATCAATATATTGACTCTTTCAAATAATGCAGCAGAATCATTGTATCAGATTTGGCGACAGATTTACACTCCTATATTGGTTATGGTAAGAAAATCTTTATTTTTGTAATCAAAATACAATAGTCAGCAAGGTCGAAAGAGAGGAAAGGTCAACTAATAAAAATAAAGAACTAAATACTTTCGCCAAATAGCCTTTATTCCATCGCTTACAAGATTTCGCAGTGCTTATTTTCAAAGCACTTATTTATATTTTGTAGATTCGGCCTGCATCGTTGAATGAGTCTCATCGTTAAAAGCATCGTAACGTGTCCTTTTATAGAGTAGCTAGCCTTAAAAATTGGCTTTGGTAGCTATCGTGGAGAGATTGGATTCACTGTCTAAAAATAAGATTTCATGTTTTGTTTCAGGGAAATGATCTTTTTTCCAATAAACTACAGAAAAACATAACAGATTTGGAATCCAATTTAAGAGTTTTAGCTCATGGAAAAGGAAGTACCAACATCAATGGTCAGTATTGATACTGGTCACAAAATAGGAAATCCTAAACTGCTACTGTTTGTGATTGAAAATACTCTTACTTTTTTTTAGTGATTTTATCAATTGAGGATGAATTAGAACATTGGAAGTCAATAACAGAGAAAAAAGATTCCAATAAAAAGGAACAAGAGGCGGCATCTACTTTCTGTGAACTATTTGAAGATGTTGTCGAAGAAATCAGGTGAACGTCATGCAAATATTCAAAGTTTCTATAATGCATTAATTGTGTTTTAACTAAAATATTTTTGCATTCGAATAATTGAAAAAAGTCTTACCTTAACGGAATGTGAGGATGCGTTATTAAACGAAATGTTACTTCAAAGAAACCTTTTGCAAACTTTTTCTAGTTGCTCCTAAGACTTTCACGCATCGAAACTGTGATCACTATGCTTTTGGAATATTAAAAGTGATTTTATAAGTTATCAAAATTTTAATTATGACAGATCTACACACGTTGTAGCTACTACTATAATATATTTTTTAATTTTTTATAGAATTTGGGGCAAACGAGCAGGCGCATCGCCTGATGGTAAGCGACCGCCGCCCATGGGCAACACCAAAGACGTCACAAGTGCGTTGCCGGCCTTGGGGGATGGGAAGGGGGATAAGAGGAAGGGTTGGATTGTGGGCCTCCGGTATCCTCACTCACTCGGTGAAATATTTGTTACCGTCAGATTATAGTATATTTCGCGATATTGCAAACTGCCGGAAGATGGTGTACCGTAACATACTGCTTACAATTTAACGTATTATTTTTAGTTATATTAATTTATAATAGTAGTACATACGCCCATACTAAAAACATTATTAGATGCTGTAACAAGAATTTTATCTTAAAGTTTCAGTTTTATTGTGTAAGAGGCCGAAGTCTCTTGCCCACTCCCTCGTCGACTGCAAAAAGAGATTAAACGAGATTGAACTTTGATCTTTATTTCACAGAATGATCAAGTCTAGTACAATTGACGAAGTTAGAGAATCAGTTGAAAATATTGGCGGCATTCTTGATGACGTGTGGCGTTATACCACTTTACCGTTCAAACAAGACAGGATGGTGCATGTGTTCGATATCATTGGTATGTTTGTACTTTGTAGTAAAATATACTGAATCGTAACGAATTTAGACTGTTCTAAGAAGGAACAAAAGCTGTTTTGGCATGTCCGTTTCTTTGTTCGTCGGTTGTCCACGGCTTAACTTGAAGAGTACTAGTACTTGAAAGCTTTAAATTTTCTAGTACTTGTAGTCTACTATAAGTTGTACTAGCGGGTAGTTCTAGTAGTTCTTTGAATATTATTAATTCAGAGGACATAATTGAAAAATAATATAAATAGATAATATTTAATAATAAATATTTAATAATAAATAAATATTTCGGACATCTAACACACAACGCCATCTAGTCCCAAACTAAGCAGAGCTTGTATTATGGGTACTAGATAACTGATATTAATACATAAATACTTTCTTTTTTTTGTAAATAAATACATATTATACATAGAAAACACCCAAACTCCGAAACAAATATCGAATATTTAAATTTTTCAAGGCGTATTCCCATATAAATATAGGGTATAACACAAGTAAAGTGGGGGTGGTTTTATTTTCTTGTGTAATCTCCTTGTACCCTTACTACTGCAAGATCCAAAACTATACTTTTTTTATTTAATGAAGTGATGCAAAAATAGTTTAAAAGGAATAGTCGCCTAACTTGTAAAATGCACCTAATTGATAAGTTTCGTACAATGTATAAAAATACTGAAAAAAAAATTAATTAAATGTAGCTGTTAATTATTTAAAACAGGTAATAAACTGCGCAAATCAGCACTTTGCATAAACGACACGCACGTGGCCGGTTTTTAATTTTGTGTATAAATAGAATATTTAATAAGACAATTTAAATGAATAAAACTCTTTCGTATATGCTTCGATGTTTTTATTTACTTTAGCTGTACAGAAATGTTGGATTGTTTTTGGCAGCCCTTGTGATATCTAGTATCTCATACATTACAAGTGTGCTGTGTGCCTAATGATTGTATATCAAGATGTAAAAGTTCATTTACCTATTTTTAGGTCACACAGTATGCACTACAATTCAAAATAAGATTTCCGAACTTAATCTTTGGAAGGCCCAAGAACAAGGGAAGGAGAGTGAATTGGTAATGTTTTTATCGGAGGGATTAAAAGTGCTTCAAACTTGGAATACCGCTTGTGTATCATTGACAGAGACATACTGGCCTAATTACGCTCTTCACTCGTGGAGTGGGAAGCCTTATGTGCAACAGTTTTGTGTTAACTTTCAAAAAAGGCTCAAAGAGGTAAGTTTTATATTATATCAGCTTTGGTCCGCGGCTCTTTTTGCGAGTACGTCGGCAAAGAGTAGCCTACTCAAGAATAGAAGAATCCATGTATCTCCATGTCAAATTTCATTGAAGTCGGTGTAGTGATTTAGCCGTGATTAGCCGTTACAGACGGGCACAGTTACTTCTTTTTAATAATATTAGAATGAATACACTCATAACATATTTTCTTAATCACAGTCCATTAAAGGAGGTTAAGGTTTCGTACTTAATGATCAAGTATTTATTCTCCCATCGCGACAAATAGTAGCCTATGTGTTATTCTTATGACTGCCTCGGTGGCGCAGTGGTAGCGTACGCGACTGCTGTCCATGAGGTCTCGGGTTCGAATCCTGGGTCGGACCAAATGTTTGCATGATCTGCAAATATTTGTTTCGGAGTTTGGGTGTTTTCTATGTATAATATGTATGTATTTACAAAAAAAAAAAATGTATTTATGTATTCATATCAGTTGTCTAGTACCCATAATACAAGCTCTGCTTAGTTTGGGACTAGATGGCGTTGTGTGTTAGATGTCCGAAATATTTATTTATTATTTATTTATTCTCATGTATAAGCTATATTACTGTAAAGTTTCATCCAAATCCATTGAGTAGTTTTTACGTGAAACAGTAACAAACCATACAAATCCATACAAACTATACAAACTTTCGCGTTTATAATATTAGTATAGATAAAAGCTATAATAAGAATAACTAAAGACCAAAAAATTTAACATACTTTACGTTAAAAAAATCGGTTATTTTGTACATGGTGTTCTAAATAGTGATACATCAGAGAAAAATGTGTTTGCTTATAAATTATAAATGTGCATTTAGAACATGTGCAAAAGTACAACTTTAATTAAATTTTATTTAGTCGACACGTGTAAATGAATTATTTGCAACAAACTAATACAAATGTAATTTTGTTGTACAAATTTAACAACTTGTGTTTGCAAACTAAATAAATTAATAGTTAAATAGGACCGATAAACTATGCAGGTAAATAATACCTGTACAAAGAGAAAACTTTAAACAAACACGATACCAATTCGCCTGGCGTCCGTTGTATAGTAGGCCATATAAGCCCGCCACTAGACTACTAAAAGTTGTTATGGAATATTATCCACCCAGTACCTTTTTGTTGTTGACCGGGTGAAAAATCTCTCCAGATCTTCGACTCCTCAGGGACGCAACTGCCAGGAGTATACGGTGTTTCCACTAAAAACCCCTAACGGCTGGGCAGCCGCTCTAGTGCCCTGCTCTGAGGAGACCCGGGATATATGATTCCAGATCGATGGCATACCATACCAGGCCATGTCCCCGGGGAAAATATTTCTCCCTGAAACCTGGCGTTGCTCCCATCCCGTACCGCAGGAATCAATCTGCCACCAGAGATCACCACATGTTATATTTTTTTACAGATCTACAACATCAGATCGATTTACAGCCAGTTGAATAAGTTGCTATCCAGTCATGAGAGGTCGGAGCTAAAAACTGAGACGTTTTTTGCACCATTTGAGAGTAAATTAATTTCATGTACCCTCTTAATTTTACGAAATGATATCATATGGTCATTACATTACAGTTCAAATTTAACAATACTACATACTTGTAATGGAGCTTAGAATCAAATAAATAAGCTTTCAGCCTTCATCAATTAACTGTTCGCTAAAAATGCTATTCGGTTAAACAGCTGTACTGTTCGCCGATAATAGCCTTTCTAAATGGTTTCTTGAATGTAACAATCGTGGTTCGATAAATCACTTTCTGTTTTTTTTGTATCCGTAAATATTATTATTATTCAGTATACATATAAGATCCTGCCTACCCAGTAACGATTGCTATAATGTTTGTTGGTTGTTAAAAGGGACCATTGAGAAAGAGTATTATAGTGTCGTGTCGTGTGTATGTCGGAGTCAAATTTTGGTATCACGACTATCACCATCGTGGACCATTGTCATTCTGAGGTTGCATTTTAACCAATTAAGGAAAATGCCACTCATAACTAGTGACATGGTTATTTATTAATAATAAAGTATCGAAAATTAATATCGCTAATCAAGGTGGTTATTTAATAATTCAAATTTTTTTTGGAACACCTAAGAAATACATTTCAGCGAATCTTGGAAATCGATTTGCTATAATAGATTAGGTACAATCAGCTATTGAAGAAAATACATCGTTTGACAGACATTTAAGATGATTTTTGTATCAAGAATATATATCGTGTTATAACTATAATTAATATATATTTTTTTAATATAGGTAAATTGCGATTGTATAATTCATAAAAAATAAATGAGTTGTAGAAATAGTAAATAATAAATTAACAAATAGATAGATATTAGTTAATTAAATACTTATTAATTAAAGGGCGGCATACCAGGTCGTAAAAGTAACAATGAGATTTTATATTACACTAGTTTTTGTCGGCTCTGCCCGCGTTTTTCAAGGTAGTTAAGCCACGTTGATTTTAGCACGAACGGGCCGGAACGACCGATTTGGTACTCTCTCATAGAAGACCTACCTAAAATGATAGCATTCTTGCTGTCGTGTGTCATTGGTGAGTGCGAGACCGGAGGCCTAATGATGTAGAACCATCTTAATAAATCGCTTTAATACGGGTCACCGTTCATAACGAATATGGTGAAGATGTTGATCTAACGACTCTTCGATTCCACTCATACTTACCACTAGACAGAGTAGAGTCACGCTCATAAATAATAAAAGAAACCTTATGTCTGTAATTATTTAGTTTAGTGCTTATTCGTAAAACATTTATATTTTGTTCTTAGACATAAATATTTGGATATGTAACGGTCCCAACGCAGCTTGGGAAACAGCCACTTCAAAGTACTTTACTAGTTTACGGCCAGCTGAAACAAAAGTTGCTGAAAAACTAAAGCCGCGTTTACACGACATATCGACGAAACAGGTAAATGTTCCTCAAAACAATACGACAGTTTTAAATTCATATTTGGAACGAATATTGATGTTTGATTTGATAGGGTTTATAATCTAAAAAAAATATTGTGTTCATGGATGATGTACTCATTTATAATTCGGCCAATACTAACGGACTCGCTCCAAGCCTGTATCGAACTGTGAATATTGTATTTTTTGAATTGCTAGCCAACGGTATTTGACCAATACAACTGTTTTATTACATCATACTAACATTCTCCAGCCGTGTGATGTTCTTTAAAGGTTGTTGACATTTTGTTTTATATTTCATTATTTATTCGCAAATTCAAAACCTGAATTTGTTTTGACCCCAAGAATTATATTCTGGATATAAAACACAGCTCATAAACGAGTGAAATTGTTTTTAAGCCTGTTCGAGCTGTTAAAAAGTCAGTGATTGATTTAAAAATTTATCATCAGATTGAATTATTTATTGTTCAAGGGTAAATCACCAAAGCCTACGCTAGGAAGTTCATTATTTTTTTCGAGCTGCGATGCCTTGTCAGTCGACTAAAGCGAACCAATTTGTTAATAGCTATCTTTCAATATAAAATTATTATTATTAATAACTTGCAAACGCATAGAGGCTTTACCATACCTGAAGGATAACGGAATCCTAAAAGAAACAAGCAATGTTATCTTTTCATAATTGCTTCTATCATTAAAGTAGAAATTTTTATAAGTCTAGAAAGACAGCGTTATACTAAATAATATTGTTATTTTAATAGTTCAAGAACGTATTTGGTGCTGTGATATTAATTGAATAAAAACACCATTGAACTTTTTTTTTGTTTTCTCGGTTTTGATTATTTATTATTGTCTACTTTTTAAACGACTTCAAAAAAGTTCTCCATTCCACTGAAACTTTGTATACACTTAACATTGAATTTGTCGATTCCATTTTACTTCGTAGAAAGTATTTAACCTCTTAGGAGGTTGTAGAAAACAGTTTTTATAATTTATTGTGTTTATTGATTTTAGTGGAATTTTCTTTACATGGCTAATTATTATTTTAATACTTTTTAGATGCTCTATGAATTTATAAGGTATAGCGCACTTATAGAACGCCCTCTGGTGAAACATGCTTTAAACAATGAACTGGAAGTATTTGTGACGTCTCTCATCTCTATGCTGAAGAGTCTCCAGAGTCAAATGGACTCTGATGATATGGAAGGCGAAATGTATCAGCCTGCAGAAATGTCGCCCGTTGTCCACCAGGTCCAATGGGCTAAGCAAATGGAAGCCAAAGTAATTTTCTCCTTTATATCGATCATGTTTGTGAATAATGTTTATATATATTGTCACACTTTGAAGCTGATTATTCGATGGTGGTGATGTCTTCTACGACGTATTAATCAATGGCGTACTTTACTATAGACGTCTGATGTTATTCAGTTACTGTGTTAATTGTATGTTGTATTGTGCTGTAAAATAAAGAGCATAATAAATACCCAAATTAAAATCGATAAATAAGCATTGAAGTATATTATAGACCTTTTGGGCCAGGAACCCTCACAGGCGTTACCTGAATTATTTAAATCAGCGATGATTAAAAGTTAAAAGAAGATACTTTTAAATATTACAGGTTAAAGAAATTCAAACATGTGTTGAGCAACATTTAAAAGAGTTTAAAGGAAGTGGAGAATTATTGGGCCTTGCTGGCAAAGTATTAAAAGATCTCAAAAATTTGTATACTCAACTACACGAAGAGTGGTGCCGAGATTTACAGGTAATTTGCTAAGTCCAACTACTGATAGTGCCATTTCCATGTCGTGCCTTTTCCACGCCAACAACAGTTTGTTGACATGGGGAAGTTTGTTTATATATATATATATATATATAAAAGAGCAGTGTAACCGAAGATATATATATAT